>NQII01000534.1:432762-461921 GCA_002778355.1 Clitarchus hookeri | reverse complement strand
CCCCTCCCCACTCCATCCCTTTTTTTAAAATTGCCATGTAACTTTTCTTATTAGTAGTCTTATTGAATGTTTGTGTTGGTAAGGATCGAATGCATTTCCAAACAGGTATTTGAAATCATGATGAGCAACTGAAGCAATTAATATCTAGTGATAAAATTGATAAATAAATTATGTACATTGAAACCCTATTAATAAAAACTTCATTAATACAAAGCTGTATTCTTTCCCCTTGGGGTAAGACAGGAAATTTAATGTATGTTATATGCTTAAAAGAATTTTTTAGTTAATTTGTATTTTAATGTAATGTCAAGTCCACTGGTATCAAGATAAACCCTGCTGTAGTCTCATGCATAATTGCTGTTTTTACTGGCCCAGCTTGTTGCAATAGGTCAGGGCATTATCGTGGTCCTCGAGTGTTGAGTTGAGGTGATCTAGCAATGTCGATAGCATAACCTGGATGGTCTTCATTAAAAGATCTCTAGATCCTTTTAGTCTTGGATGTACTGTTGGGGTCACTCTGTGGTTAAGATGGGTGATGACTTTGTCACCACTTGGAGCCCCATACAGGATCGGCCAGCAGCACTCCGATGGAGGTGGTAATTGCATCTGTGTGGCTGGCACTGCTGGGGCCTTAATCCCAAGTTCCAAAACAACAGTTCATTTTTGCTGCCGCTGATCTTCAAACTGGTTTTCGCCACAGGTCTCGAGTCTACTCGCTGACTGGTGCCTCCTTACCACTACTTGCATATGCCATATGTATATAGGGGCATCGTCTGCCGGGCTGCAGAATGCACTCCCAAGGCACAGTTTCACTCAGTCCAGTTTCTTGGTGCCCTGCCTAACAAAGGGGTTGGACACCAGCTTATGATCGACTCATTTCCAAGCAGACCCTTGGATGTTGTGGTGTGGGACACACAGTGAGTATGCATTGGTATGCATTGTTTACCACTGGTACTCTGTGCATGATCCACTTCTGCGCTCATCCTGGGAAGAGGGCTCACTACTATCTGTTGGTGGCGTAAAGTGTTGGAAGTCATGCTCACAGGAAAATAGGCATGATTGGTGCCTGGACACTGACTTTTTTGACGTGAGACCACAGATCCACTGACAACAGGACCTAGCAGTCTGTGTTTGGCTAATCCACTTTGTAATGCGATCAGTTGTTCACCCAGAAGTGGCCAATGATGACTCCCAGTAACCACCCGGGCTATTTGGCATGGCTGGGATCTGCTATCTACTGAGAAACGACACAGCGTATACACTGACTTAGCCACATTTAGTAGGTAACTTCCTAATGCTGCCCTCCACCTCACATCAGATACGTGTAGGGAGGACCTCACACAGTTTTAGTTTGTCATGGGAAAAGCTAACTTGAATGGTAAGAGATTGAATTATGAAATCCTGAATGGTGAATGATAGAATTCTGAATGGTCATGAGCAACCTTGTGCTCACACTTACATTGCATCTGGGCAGTCCAGCAGAATGGTATAAGAATGTATGTGTATGGATACCAATGTACCCAGGCTGAGAATATATTGTTTATACAGTGTGTCTTTCTGCATCACTAGACCCCACACCTCTGTGTCACTTGTACAAGACTTCAAGTCTCTTGCCTTGCCTAGTGATATCACATGCAGAGCTGGGTGGTGAGCTGTTTTGCCTTCACAGCCAGGTGCTTTAGAAATTACCATGCAGCCAGTGGGCAGGGGAACTCTCTGCTTACATACGGGCTAGGTCCGTCAAACATCCACATTCTAAAAATTAGATACTTACTGAAGAAACTCTCTATTATATTAGTAATTCGGACTATGCTTGAATGCTTTTTGATAATCAGCAAAGACAATTGTGCTCAAAAATGAAAAACTGCATATTAACCTAATTCAGCGGTGTCACAAGATTCATGTGGTGATTTCTCAAATTTTAGTTTTAGAAAAAAAAAAGGGCAGATTTATGTGCATTGTACAGCTTCAATTTTTTGCAATATCTGTCTGCCAAAGTTTTTAACTAGTTAGCAGAATTATTTGTGTTAGAAATAGGAAACCGGCAGTATTTGATAAGTGCAAGGTCTATTTCTATTTATTTTGTGCTTTCAAGGTGAAAGGAGGGGAGGGAAGCAGCTAAGAAACAGTTCCTGCTTTGTACTATTGAAAATTAAATGGTAAAATTAAATTTTAACCTCTTGTAATTTGAGTTTCAGAATCTTAGATAATTGGAAATGTCCAAAATTTCCCAAATCATTATATTACCAACTCATTTACTTGACATTAGACTTTGTGCTAAGTAACTTTGCATAAAATTTCTCTAAAATTTTGACTTTTCCTTTTATTAAAATGAAGGTACTGAGTCTTTTTTGTGGCATTATGTACTGTGGAAGAAGTAGAATGGTTGTCATTATAATATTACCATAAATTATACTGGTGTGTTACCAAGCAATACATTTGCAGTAAGAAATTTTTTCTTTGGTTTATGCAGACCTCATTATCACAAAGCACCAAAATTATAGTCCCTTCAGTTTTGCGTTATTTAGATTTTTTCTGTAGTCAAGATATTAGTAAAACAATTACCTCCTAAAATATTGTATCAATATATATTATTATATACATAGTGTTACAATATTTTAGGAGGCAATTTAATTACATCAACATTTTTTCCTTACCGTACGTTGATACGTAAGTTATTTTATGATAAATGAAAACATGCTCGTTGGATTGTTAAGCACAGCAGACTGGAGAAAATATAATCAGGGTAAAATACAGAAAATTTACACTTTTATACTTATCAGCTTTTAAAATTTGAACAGTCTAAATCATTTTGAGCATCTTCCATCTTTAACTAGGAAACAGGAGACATTGTTTTGTACAGTTGGTTATTTTCATTACCATGCCAGTTTGTTGAGAATTACAGTTTCATTTAATATAGTAATAGTATTGTACACAATATTTAAGCTTATGTTGCAAGAACTTCTTAAAAAATAAAAGGCTGCTTGTACAGTGGGTGATCAGAGATGATAACTATACATTGCTATTGCAGAAGACTAACAGAAAATTGACTTTGTTCATTTAGTTTTCTATTGGGCCTTTTTTTTTTTGGAAGTATTTGTTGTTATCTGTAATCGTGTAAAGTATTTTAGGGAAATGGTGTTATCGTTTATATGTTAATTGTTATACATTTCTTTCAGATTTAGATGGCATCATAGAAAACAAGTCATCTGTAAATATACCAGATTTTCCATTAGCTGCATTGTCACCTGGATTTCAAAACACTACTGACTGCAGCAATGATAAATTAGATACGCGTGTCCATAAGTTATCAGAAAATAGTGATGGAAGCTCAGATGGTGGTTCAGATTTGTTTTCAAATCATGAGGTAACTATGTTTTTTTTATATTTATCAAACATTTGTTGTATATTACAAGTTCCAGCATGTTATATTTACACAATTTGTTAAGTAATAGCCAGTTGTAACAGATGTGGGTGCATTTTTAAGGCTATATTTCTTTTAAATACATTATTATTAGCACCATCTGTAAACAAAATTGTGTGTAATGCACATTGTAGTACACTGAAGAGACAAAAAAAACTGGTACACCTGCATAATATCGTGTCTCCCCCCCCCTCCCCCGAGCATGCAGAAGTGCCGCACGACGACGTGGCATGGACTCGACTAATGCCTGAAGGTATGCAGAAGGCAATTCACACCATGAATCCTGCAGGGCAGTCCACAAATCCAACCTGTGCCAATTTGAGAAAGGGTTGCACGTCTGTCAGGTTTAATGATTCTCGTGAGTTGTCGTTTGTCCAGTTATTTCACAATCTTTTTCCGGCCGTAGCGACGTCGAAGATGTGATGTTTTACCGGATTCCCGATATTCACGCTACGCTTGTGAAATGGTTGTATGCGAACATCCAAATGTTACTGCTACCTCGGAGATGCTATGTCCCATCTCTCGTGCGCCGACTATGACGCCACGTTCAAACTCATANGGCCGTAGCGACGTCGAAGATGTGATGTTTTACCGGATTCCCGATATTCACGCTACGCTTGTGAAATGGTTGTATGCAAACATCCAAATGTTACTGCTACCTCGGAGATGCTATGTCCCATCTCTCGTGCGCCGACTATGACGCCACGTTCAAACTCATATAAATCTTTATAACCTGCCATTGTAGCACCAGTAACCGATCTAGCTGCCGACCGCATCGCGTTACTCTGATTGGTTCCATACCTCTGTTATTTGCACACGCACGCCTTGACCAGTTTTTTGTCTCTTCAGTGTATTAGCCTCACAGAGCCGGAATCTGTAATGATGATGCGGTGGGTTCAACTGCCTGTTCTCATGTTCTGTAGTTTAATAGATTGAGCCAGAACTCCAACACATAGTGCTCATTGTATGACCCATACAAAAAGCCATTTGTTGCGAACTGCCCAACTGGTCTCATGTAGTCCCACCATACAACCCATTCAAATGCCTCCAACTTTTGATATATGCTGCCTGTTGTTGACATCTTGGCATACTGCAAGGTTGGATGTACTTGATACCATCGGTCACTGCTGCATGGTCAGGGTAATGGCAAAGTAGGGTCATTATTAAAACAGGCAGCATTTAAAGTACTAACATTTTATACTTGTAAATTATCATACATTAAAATTAGTTATAATAAATGCATTCGTTTATTTTCATAGTAAGTCTTTGATAAAGATTTGTCAAATATGCAACACAAGATTTTTAGGCGAGTAGATAAACAGTTCTACATCCAAGACCTTTACAAGAGGATGTTTGGAATAAAAAGCTGTTAGAATACCTTGCAAATTACCAAGGTTTAAAATAGAGTAATTTATTTGCATCATTCAAAATAGTCTGTCTGCCTTGACACTTCTTTACTAATGGTTTTCTAGGCTCTCAATCTTGGCAATGATGAAATTTAGCTCCCATGAGGCAGGGAATGCCCAGTAGGTAATTTCTGCTTTTCTCCTTTTTTGAACATCCTTTCCTTCAGAAAGTTTATTATATGCATGAATATGTGACAGTCTGACGGTACTAAGAGCAGGGAATTCGTGGAGATTGTGGGATTACTTTACACCTTATTTTATTTAGTTACTGTTGTTTTATAATTTTTGCCACGTGAGTTTGGCATTGTCTGCCCAGAGTTGAGAACTTTCCAGTTGTTCAACCAATGGCTGCATTTCACACACACAACATACAGCGGATTCATATATAATATAGAGCAAACTGCCTCACCCAAAGCTGAAACATAAACATAGGAGAATATTGTCATCATCATCATCAATTGTCTTTAGACACCTGGTACAATTGTAATATACAGTGTCAGAAAAAAAGTATAATACAACAATACAAAACAGATGCAAATTAAATCAATTCAGGATAAGCCGCTGTAATACCTATACTCATGTTATGGCGACAATTTTAAAATTACGGTTATAATTATAGTTCAACAACAGTAAACAAGAACACTTAAAAATATCAATTAGAAATAAAAATGTATAGTATTAAATAATACTAGTTTGTTAATAAACATTACATACAGTAATTAAATAGTGTAACCAGTCTTAAAAACTAAGGTCATCCATGTTGATTAATTACCACTCTTTAATTTTATAAAATTATGTTTTCTTTAGTAACATTATTAAAATGCCTAACTGAAACACTTCTAGAACTATTGGCAATTTATTAAAAAACTTAATACTAATTTGATTGTAGTTTTGTGATTTTTTACTAAGCCTGATGTACAGATTATCTTAAAAAACTTTCCTTTTTTGTGTTATGATTATGATCACTTTTATGTAGATTAAAATCACTTAAATGTTCTTTTTCATAATTAAGACATTGCAAGATAAAAATACACTACAATGGAAATTTGATGTACCAAAAATGCATGTACCGATAAACCATAACCAACATTAATTTTCAGTGTTTTCGGCAAAATTCCTGTACAAATAATGATACAATTTCCTGCTTTTATTGTTTATTTGATATTGCATTAATCAAAATATCTTTTAGTCCCATCACTTAAGATTTCCTGAAACAATCATTTTTAAGCTGATTGTGTATTATATACGTCTAATAAATGGGTGTGAAATACGTTGAAACATGCCGCAGTGTATCATCCCTGCGGCTCAGTGCTCCAGTTCGGCTGATGGTTTCGGCAGGGGACTCAGCAATTCTGGCACTCTCTCCCTCTCACACACCTGACTAAAGGGGAAGTGGTTACCCAGCATCCTTGCGTCCTCTCTTTCTCTTCTCTTTCTGTCTCTCAGCCATGCACTTTTCTTCCTCCCCTTATATGCAGAAAAGGGGAAGCTATTATATGGCAAAAATTCTGCATCTCTCTCTCTCTCTCTCTCCCTCTCCCNCGAGAGGGTAGTCTGTATAGTATATGAGGCATTAAATAAAACTAATCATGTGATATCAGTTTGACACACACGCTCTGTACCACACAGCAGTCTAGTGCTCTCCCAACTTATCTCTTAACAAGGTTACGGCAGTCACAATTAAGTTATGGTAATCCGATCGTAGCAGTCTTATCAATATTATCCGTCGCTTAAAATAGTTGCACCTATTATCAAGGGATTTTTTTGCAAAAATGTTTTCTTTTTTCCGTAAAGTTGTTTAATCATATCTGACATAAAATCAACATTATTTTTAAACAAAATATTAATTTAACTTGATAGGCAGCATCTTCCGAAAAAAATTATATCTCCAAAAGCGTATACTTGACCTTACCTTGTCACCAAAAATTGTTTGGACATCAAGCAACTTGTTTTACCAAGCGTAAAGTACATTTCCAGTAGCTAATTGTGGGGAGATTGGAGCATTTATGTTAATTTATTTCAATACTCGCATGTCTTCTGAATAAACTGATATCTTGAAAGAGCTTATTTGACACCCTTTTTCATCAAATAATGTGTAATCACTGAGTTTGAGAACTTTGCAACTCGCAACAGGCATAAGTGTACGGGAAAATCAGAAGGTGTGGTTTTGAACAATTAATTATTGAAGACAGCAAAGATATCAATTTTAATCACATTTATTCTTTTCTTTCCCAAAATCACACTTTTTTTTTAGTGAAATATTATTAATTTCATCAACTACACATTTGCCACGCAAGCACAGCTTCGCCAACATAAGTCTAGATATGTGACTTGGATTTCGTAAGCTTAGGCTGTCCTCTGTGACATTCGGCAGAGCTCGTTTCCACCTCTTGCATGGCTGATGGGGATGGAGCTAGTTGCCTAGCAACCAGCGCAGTGTTGTTGCACCCTCCCTCTATGTGCCGACCAGTTTGGAAAGGGAGGTGTAAATTTTTTCACTCTTCCCACTGCTGTGGCTTCCCCTTTTCTGCCTCGCCTGCCGTGAACATACTGGCTGATCAATAACCTCTCTGCCTACTCTTAGCTGATCAAGTGTGCGTTTCACATTCAAAATTCGGTGTCCTATTATTTTCTTCTTCAGAGCATTTGAAAATTTGGAGATGGCTTGCATTCAGCGTCGGATTACAATCAAATATATACAGTATTTGTTGATGTTTTATTCTTTGTTTAATCAAGTTGAGGTGATATATTTTTTAAATGTATTATTTACAGTTATACTAATACAGTAACACTTTATTAAAAAATTCCCATTTTATTGTGTTTATTTGTTAAACTTTATTCACAGATAAGGTACAGCTCTTATTGTATTCAACATGAAGTTTATTAATATTATAAGTTGTATTTTATTGATGTACATGTCAAACCCTCATCTTCTGAAATTCTAGATGTATGAAAATATCTTTACAGTCCCTTGAAAAACGGTAGATCGGGAGTGTACTGTAATACATTTAATACATCTCATGTTTGTTCTGAAAAAAAGCAACATATGCATTAATTACTATGTTTATATTTGTTCAAAATTTGTTATTTGAGTAAAAATTGTACTCTTAGGTAATTGAGTACATACATTTTTGTGTGACTATCCACAGTCACGTTTAATACTTGACAGTTTTACATTCTTAGTTTATTAATTACATAAACTAAAAATTATTTCTTCAGTTTTGTCCTTATTTACAATTAACTCTTTGGCTTTTAACCAAAGACTAGCTCTTTCAAGCATATAATTTTTCATAACCTCATGTAACATTATGTCTTTGTTCGAAGTAAACGAAGTTGTATCATTGGCAAAATTGACACATTTTTCTAGAATAAAGCTAGAAAGATTGTTGATGAAAATATTAGATAAGAAGGGGCCACCTTTGGGCACCCCACTTGCCAGTATGAAAAATCTGATCTTAGGTAAGCTACTTCAACAAATTGAAACCTATCACACAAATTCAACTCAAATAAGGGCAGTTAATTTACTTTTACACAATAACATTTAATGCAATAATATTCAAGTTTTTTAATAAGGCAGTAATGTGGTACCAAATCAAAAACTTTATTTAAATATAATAATGCGGCATTTGTCAATTTTTATCCTCAAAACTTTTAATTATATAGAAAACTATATTTGTTACAACCTTGATGTACCAAATAAACCTTAAATATTGGTGTAGATGCTAATTTGAAAATAAGTGCCTAATCAATTTAAATTACATACATTTACGTGGCCCACCATAGTTTCCTTACTTTCCAAATTTGGCTAGTATTTATTGAGTTGTTTTCGAGATACAGTGTAAAGGCTTTATTTTTTTGTGTTTCTAATCTTCCGAAATGGTGGACCAACAACAGTTTCCTTCTCTAAATCCAATGCTTACATGAAGCACTGCCAATGTACTAAATTTGGTTTAAATCGGTTGAATGGTTTGATAGATGACATATCACCCTAAGATTTAAAATGGCTGCCATTTTGAAATTAAGCGCCCAGCATGGTCGAAAACTATAAAAGTCAGATGTCCTTACTATGTATAATATTTGTACCGAGTTTGGTGCAATTTGGTTTACGCATTCAAAAATTTTGAGGGGGGAACACATGTCCAACACACTTACAGGCGCACAGGCAGGAAAGTTATCTCATAAGCCTTTATTTTCTTTGGAAAGTAGGCTAAAAAGGAACTCCAGGATTATGGCAACACAAATATCTCCTAAATTGCAAAAAACTTCATGGAAAATAAGTACATCACCGGACCATTCTGAGAGTTCTAACGAAAATGGACGCTGCCCATGTGTGCCAAGAAAAAAGCAATATGTATTATCTGTCTCATGTAACTTGGCAAGATTTTGACAGTTCAACGAAAGTAGGCCAATGTTTACTTTTTGTTTATGTATCCTTTTGCCATCAGCTGGTGTGTCAAGTGGGAGCTGTATATTTTATCAACATGCTGTCAGCTAATCCACTTCCCATTGTACTGTAATGCTAAATAAATTTTAAGGTATTTTAGACTGACATCTGTATAAAACAAATTTGTAGGTTATAAAAGTAAAAATATAAAACCTTGCACAAAATTAAATATTTGCTAACTCTTTTTTTAATTTGTCTGAGACAGCGAATTTGGGTTAACATTTGCCAGATGGTAGTTGTAGTTCTTATCACACTTTGGACGTTATAGCTAATATAACTGGTAATAAAAGTAATTCGAGGAACTTGCTTGTCAACGCACTTTCATTTGCCAACAACTCGCCAACGCACTTTCATTCGCCAACAACTCGCCAACGACCATTGTGAAGTAGTAATTCTGCTATTACTGATAATAAACAGTTCAAGCTGGAAATATGTTGCGGGGAATAACGTAAGAATTGCTAAAAACTAACCACGCGCGTCCCACTTACTTAGTTTTTTTAATAAAGTATACTAACAACACAAAAACAACAAGGAAATGGGTTTGCGGGAGCACAACATGGCGTGTAATGGGCATATACGTAACAATTACCAGCCCAATAGAAATTACTAGTAATCATAATCGCTGTAAATATATGTTACTTTAAAAATTATGCCAAGCTTGTGGAAAAATAAAACTGTTGGTATCTGTTCATAAATTTGTTATTTTACACATGAAAGCTATTTTTTGTGGCTGGTAATGCTTCGGGAAATAACAGACAGGTGTGCATGGCATGGCAGGGCGAGTTGTGAGCTTAGAGCATTACTCAACAGATAGCAGAACGTTGGCCTGCTCTTGATCCCGTCTTTTTAAAAGTTGACTTTTTTCTATTACTGGCATGAAACGACATGAATTTGAAATATATTTCATCAAATGTTTAGAAAAAATAATTAAACAATACCATACAATATTTCTGTATGCTTTTGGAATTAATATCAAGCATGGATGGAGAGTGGGGATACGATGTGAAAAAAACTCTCAAAGTTTTGAAGTTGCATTTCATTTGATTATGGATTGTTTAATTGTGTGTTTCATTTTGAACAATTATACATTACTACTTTATCACAAAGTTTAGCTTTTTTGTGACCACGTAAAATAAAATGTATTAATTAATATAGGAACTCTTTCTTACAGCGTATTTTCTGCTTGTCTGATGTGTGTCAGCAATGCACTCAGAATAGTCAACATAATATTAACTTTTGTTCGTTCATGCATCAGCTGATACAGGATTTTGTAAATGTCACTTTGTTTGTTCTGTATACGTAAAGTTGTCATTCATTGACTGTCATAATCTTGCCAAGTAATATGAGATGGACAATAAGCAAGGTTAACATATAGGAACATTTTCAGTTTGCCAGTTTGTATGTACTCAAGGGCTCTTGAGTTCTGGACGACGAAAGTAAGTTCAAAATATTTTAGGGTGATGTGTGGATACTGGTATGGCAGAAACAGAATATAGAATGGGTTATGAAAGATATTTAATATATTGTAAAACATGGATTTTGGGATATTTATAGTACAGGGGTGCATGGCAGCTTCTGGTATGGGACAACATGCCATCATTGATGGTATTATAGATAAATTTGTCTACAAGGATATTCTGCAACAAAATCTTAAGAAACGTGCAGAAAAACTGGGCTTAGCCGATGTTTTCTATTTCCAACAGGACAATGACCCCAAGCACACTGTGAAATAGTTTGTCTGTGGATTGTTTACATCACACCCTATACATTAAATACTCCACCAGAGTCACCCAACCGGAAACCCTTTGAGAATTTTTGAGAGGAATTAGGCAGAAGAGGGAGAAAACACTATGTTTCCAGCAAAACGCAATTAAAGGAGGTGTTTCTACAAAAGTGGAATAACACTGGACACAACGTTACCAAAAAGTTGGTTAATTCAATGCCAAATAGGCAGAAGGGAGTTGTTCACAAAAAAAGGGAAGCCAACAAAGTACTGAGGAGTGAGCACTGAGATACTGTTTTCTGCAATATGTTGATGTGCCTCTTGTTACATCTAGTATTAGTATGAAGTGAAGACAAATGATACACCAATCATCTTCAAGATGATTTTTATCATTTACAATATTTCTTACATTAACAAAAAATTTGTTAAAAATATTTGCTGTTATAGGAATGTAATTATTTGGTATATTTTATATGCATCCTATTTAAGATAGAAATTAGTTTGTTGTAGTAGTAGTAGTAGTAGTTATAAAGTAGTTCATAGTAGTAGTTGGTAGTTAGTTGTTTGTAGTTTTAGTAATTATCATCCTGCAGCTGCTCTTCCTCCTACAATCATGAGTTTTTGGTTTGACCAGGAGATTGAGGAATGATGGTATATACTGGTGCAGTGATGTGCATTTGTTCATCATAGTTCACCTTGGTTTGTATTGTATGTTCATACTGTATTTTATTCCATCTGTTTAGTGTAGTGTTGCCAAAATTAGGGATTATTTTGTCATTCTCTGTGTTATAAAATGAATATCTGTCTGCGACAAGAAGAAATGAAATTTAAGAGAGTTCTATGAGGCACTTTTTTATAAAATGAATATCTGTCTGCAAAAAGAAGAAATGAAATTTTAAAAAGTTCTACGAGGCACTGTGTTGTGCCTGTTCCCACATTCTCTTTTTCCACTCCTCTGATGACTGTATTGCACATTTCCTTCCCTCCTTTTCTATCTATCCTTTGGCTGTAAATGTCATCATATGGTGGGGGTGACAAGGTCTCCAACCCCTCCTGGCTTATAGAAAATTATTGCTTCAGATAAGAACTATCCATTTACAAATTTGTCTAAAAATGGTGGATGTTGAGCAATCCTTTATCTGACCACTGTCCATTTATCTGGTTAGTTATTAATTTTAATAAGACCTGTGCTTAAATGTTCTATCATGGCTACTAGTGACTTACAAACAGATTAACAGAACTCAATTGTAATCCATGAATTGCCTTTAGATGCATACACGCAAAGACACACATAAATGAGTGTAACAAGTGGTTTTCAACTAATCTATTAAATAATATGCAGAAAGCAGGAGTATTCTATTCTGTGATTTATCCAAAGCCTTCAATTGTGTAGACCATAATATTTTAATTTAAAAAATTATATTTTTATGGTGTTAGAGATAAGTTACACTTATTAATTCATTCATACTGATGAATCATGGTCAAAAGTTGTAATTACAAATCATGAGTTAAATCGTGATGTAAAATAAAGTTCAGATATAATAAAATATGGAGTACGCCAGTGATCAATTCTTGGACCGCTGCTTTTTTTAGTATATGTTAATGATATACCAGCAGATATAGGCCAAAATGTAAAAAACTGTCATATTTGCAGATGACGCTAATTTATTAAGTACGGCTTAATCTTATTTGGAACTTGAAAATAAAGATAATGATATGTGTCATAAATTAGCCAATTGGTTTTCAATGAATAAGTTTGCCTTAAATTGGTATAAAACTAATTTAGTAAAATTTTGCACTAAAAATTATGTAAATATTGATTTAAAAGTTATATGCAGAGATAAAGATATAGCAAATGTGACTTCTACTAAATTTTTAGGGTTAATTACTGAACATAATTTAAAGTGGAAAAAACATGTAATGTTGCAGATAAACTCAGTGCAGTATGCTGTTCTCTTAGGCGTGTCTCTAAAATAACCTCAAAACATACACTTAAAACAGTTTAGTACTGATATTTTCAATCTGTAATGTCATATAGGATAATTTTCTGGGGCAAATCTGTAGATGCTAGAAAGGTTTTTATCTTTCAAAAGAAAGCTATACGGATTATGTGTAATAAGAAAACTAGATTAGTCTTGCAGGCAGTTATTCAAAGATGAACAGATTTTTACTTTAACAGAACTATACATATATAGAGCACTTTTAAATTTCTCAGATAATGGGGATAAATTTAAAATAAATTTGATGTGCATAATTATGAAACACCCTATAATAAAATATACATTTACATATTGTCATTAAAGTTATATCAAAAGGGTGCATATTTATCAGTGACAAAAATTTGTTATGTATTACCTCAGCATTACATGATCTTATGTTAAACAAATATAAAATTTATTTATAATAAATATAAAAAAATTGTGTAGTATTCTATTCATAATGTAGAAGAATATATTTCATGTTGTAATGTATTTAAATTAGTTGGATAGGTGCGATAACTATGTAAATTTGTATGATGTATTTATTGAACTTATAGGCCTCATGTAACTCTAATTTTATATTTTAATTGTACTGTTTTTATTGTAGGATAGTACTGTACTGTTTTTATTCTTTAAGATAGTATTGCACATGTGTTGAAAATTTTACTTGTTTAATTTATTTGTTATAATTACTTATTTATTTGTATATTTATTTTTGTGATTGTGTCTGTATCATAATGTGACATTCTCCATACCCCATTGTTCTTTGAACATGTGAGGGGTTTCTGGAGTATAACTTAAATAAAAAATTAATTAATAAATTAAGATTTTGTTTCACCATTGAGAAACTATTTGCTGTTACTTAAAGAGCTGTGCTAAAACTTGATCACTGCTCAAGATACCCATCTTGTAAATCTTGTAATTAAGGTTATATTTTCTAAATAATACATACAATATTGCTGCAATAGTATCATTTGAAGAAAGGTAACTCTCTAAAATAATGTCATTCATGATTTTCTGTATAGTTTTAAGCAGACAACAGACTCAAAAAAAAAAATTCTAGCTGGGGTTCTTTTCTGCTTTTAATGTTATCTGTTATCTGTATGTTGCATGAGAGAGAGAGATAGTGATATAGATGTAGAGGGATGGGGGTGTTTGAGGGGGGGGGGAGCAAGCAAGTTTATTCCAAAAAGTTAACATGTTTTCTATCCTTACCAATAGAACATTTTTGACATGTTGATACAAACTTTTTATCTCAATCAAATATAAGAGAAACTGATGTGTAGTAACTAAATCTATAATGGATAAAATAAAAGTAACACTACATTGCGTATTCAAGTAAACTTCACAACTTACCATAGAATTATATTGCATTTCAATCATGTCCTGAGCAGCTAAATTATGTCATGCTTCTCCTGTAGTTTAGTTTGTTGCTTCATATACTTTTTGTTCTTTTCCTTGGTGTATAAAGTTAAATAGGAACTGGTATAGTTCTTGATACAGAACACTCATGAAAAAATTAAGTATTGAAATGAAAAGTAATACAAAGATAGACAACACTGGTCTTATTGGCATTCCCAGGTTGTGTAAGTGGTGTCTACATAGGCAGCAATATGACACTGAAAACACAATCAAATGCAGATTGTTTAAAGTGCTATAAAAGGCAGGACACAGCAGAATGTGTAGTGGGTGTGTTCTTGATGTACATAAGTAATGAAAGGAAGAATAATCANATAAAAGGCAGGACACAGCAGAATGTGTAGTGGGTGTGTTCTTGATGTACATAAGTAATGAAAGGAAGAATAATCAAGTGACCGTAGGCAGGCCAATCTCATGTTATGATGGTGTCCAAGCCTTGCGCATCCCACTTCATTGTGAGAGTCTGGAGGTGGTTCTTACAGTTGGAAATGTTAATTAATTCATCAACTTTGGTTGTACAAGGAGTGCAGTTTCCAAAGAAGATTATTTGGTACTGTAGCCAAATTTATGCAATTGGAGTATATCAGATGACNTATAAAAGGCAGGACACAGCAGAATGTGTAGTGGGTGTGTTCTTGATGTACATAAGTAATGAAAGGAAGAATAATCATGTGACCGTAGGCAGGCCAATCTCATGTTATGATGGTGTCCAAGCCTTGCGCATCCCACTTCATTTTGAGAGTCTGGAGGTGGTTCTTACAGTTGGAAATGTTAATTAATTCATCAACTTTGGTTGTACAAGGAGTGCAGTTTCCAAAGAAGATTATTTGGTACTGTAGCCAAATTTATGCAATTGGAGTATATCAGATGATCTTGCTATGGACCTAGAAGCAGCCAGAAGGAGAAGAATCATTTCCAGATATACTGTATACTAGTGCTTGCACCAGTTGAGACTTTGTGTATAGAGAGGACTATGAGATACATACAATTGACCATTGTCCACAAAACTGCCCTGATTAGAATGGCGCAGAAAACATAGAGTATGAACCAGGAACAGTGGGGTGGTGTCCTTTTTTAAGATGAGTCCAGGTTCAATATTTTTAGTGATTTCTGGTGTTGCAAGAAATGGAGAAATGGGTACAAACCAATTAATGTCATTGGAGAAAACCATTATGATGGTGGCTTCTTAGTCTTAGGCAGTATTATGTAGGGCCTACTTACACCACGTTATTTGTTTGATCATGTTCACACAGATGTTATTCTGCAACCCTATGTTAATTTTTTCAACGGTGCAATGGGGGCAAATTTACTGTTTTTTGTTTTACAGTGTCCACCCATGTCTTGCTTTATTGGTGGGTGACTACCTTGAAACAGAGGACATCTGCCACTTGGATTGGCCAGTAAGGTGACCCCATCTCAACCCTATTGAGTATGCTTGTGTTGCAATCGAGTATCCTCTGTAAGAACATTGAGCACCTCAATGAACCATGCAGGAGCTTTAGGTGACTTTAGTGCAGGAATATTATTTCATACCTCAAAAACTTCTCAACAGTCTTTCTAAACATGACCACCTTCCGCACTGTATGTCACTGTTTAGGGTAACCTCATAGCATACTACTTTTCCATTTCAGTGGTGTGACAGATCATGTCAGTTGTCATGTTAATGCAAGATGTACTTCTTATTGCAAGTTGAAAAAAGTTCTGATATGAATGTCTTTGCATGTGCTGTTGAACTAAAATGGTACAGTTTGTTGTTCTGTGTGTTGGTGGAAATACAGTATAACCCCTTATACAACCCCTCACGGTTTCCGGGAATAGGATTGTTAGTGAGGGATGGTCATAATAGATGTTTCAGGATATTTTGGACTGTTTTTTACGTACCTCTAAAATCTTTATGTAAAAATGTGCAATTTTTCGCATGAAGTCTATGTATGTACATTATATATACAAATATATTATAAAATATATACCAGTGAGAGATGTTCTTGAATCTAGGTTCTATGTACTCTCCTGTAGGTTAAGGACAGGAAAACATTTTTGCAAACACACAAAGTAAGTCACAACTTATAGCCTTGCGATCTTTGTATTTGAGATCAATACAAAATGGCAGAACAATACAGACGAGCACTAAGACAATGACAATGATGTCTTAATTTTGGTGGGAAGGGGGAGGTTTTGTTTAATAATTTTTTTATATTTAGTAATTAATAGGACAAAATTCCTTGTGGGATTTATTAGACATTTTATATGTATCTTTTGACTACAGCTACTCTCAGCTCATTTTTCAGCGATTGTTTTGTATCTCACACTTGGTTTGCTGTGATGACATAGTGAACCAATGGTGTATGTTCAAAATATTGCTCTTAAGCTTTTAAGTTCAACTCCATATAAGCATGTCAGGTTGTTTGTAATGGCTCAGGATTTTTTAGCTCTTAAATACAAAAATTACCCAATTCATAATTTGTTTCAACTGAAATGGCCAGTAAAGTATCTCGTACACTGCTATGTTTTTGCCTTTGCAGTCATTGCATTACTTTAATTAAACACACATGGTTAACCCCAATACGAATACAATTTTATCATGACTAAAACAAGTCAGGTTAACTAACATATGCGCACAAAGTAGATACTGTTACGTAAAATGAAAATGCCCTACTCATTTTTATATTATTCATAATGTAAATGGGGCCATGATGGTGAGTGGTCAAGACTACTCACCTTCCACCTAGGGGAACTGGGTTCGATTCCAGATGGGGTCGCTGCTGGACGATGCCGCTGGTTGGCTGGTTTTCTCAGAGATCTCCCATTTCCCCTGCCCTTACATTCCGACACTGCTCCATACTCACCTCACTTCACCCTCATTGGCTTTCAAGACCTTGATATTTAGAGCCGCCCAAATCTCTCCCGCTCTCCTTAAATGTAAGCAGTAATGAATAAAGTGCATTTGACATTCTTGTGAAGTTTTATTTTATCATTTTCAAAAATTATATTTCTTTACCTTAATCATTTGATTTTTTCTTAAATCTTGCATTATTTTTATAACTAGACAATTTTAGCAGCGCCTGCATTTTCCAAAATGGCTATTTGTGACATGATTTGCAGCATACCAACCAGTGTTTTGTAACATTATGAAGTGCAATAAATTAAAGGAAACTGAGCATTTACATTTAAATATTTATGTCCTTTCTAATTCACATGTGTTGAGTTGGTTTTGTGAACACTTTTTACAACTAAGGGCACAAAGGCAGTGTGATTAAATAATCAAAAATTATTGTATGAAAGTTGTTAGTTAAAACCTTTCAGTTTAAATGTGCAACTATTGTTTTTCTGGAACGTGATGAGCTGTGTGGAGCTTCTAAGATTGTTTGAGATACATTTTTTCAATAGCAATTCTCTTTTTTTACCATTTAAATTAGAATGTGTTAGAAATTAAGTGTGTTGGAATTGACAGATTTTTCCAATGGGCACATGACACAATTTCATCCACTAAAATGATTATGTATATAGTTTTTGATGTAATATAAGTAAAGCATTGCTGTATTGATTTTACAACATACAAATTTTCTGAACTTTTGTTTGAGGTTACAACATTGTTGCAAATTTGAAATTTGTGTCGTTAATATTAATATAATTGGGAACAGTGAACAAAACACATTGTTTGATTGAAAATTTATGGTAGTGGTGGTTTCTAATAAGTATATATTTTTTGCATTTTGTTTTAACAAATTTAAAATTAATTTGCGTAAACGTGTATGCATGTGCACATGCTAAAAAATATAGAACCAATATAGTCGGATATGTAGAAGAAAGCTCTGGGAAACCCACAACTTTTGGTCTGGAAAATAGGGAAAACTTGGGGAATTTTGTACATCTGAGTTTGTAGACACCTTGCCCTAGTAAAACCACACACAGCCTTAAATTGATCTTGTAAACTGCATAATATTGTCTGATAACTTTTTATTTACAAAAAAATACTTTGTTATTGAATGTCTGTTCACAACTGGTTTTATTTCAAAAATTGTCTACTATCCCAAGTTGTTCTTCTGGAAAAGGGTACCATGTGACCCATTTTCGCCTCTACCACATAACAATTTACACTTTATTTCATTGATCTAAGACAAAAAAATCTAGCAGGGTAGTCAAAAAGAAAATACCCAAAGTTATTCTAAAAACTGGCTAGTTCATGAAATCTGGATAACATACTGAGCACAAATAAGAACAATTTTAATACTCTTATCACCAAACTCAAAACTCGTTTACTTATAGTGTGTGCAATGGAACTGAAAATTGTCAGTACTCTTGCCAAACATTAAAATCTAACAATAGCGTATGCACTCAAATATTAATAACAGCAGTTTTAAAATTGTAATTACGTGTACTTTACTATTTACCACTTTTTCAAAACTGGTTCATAATTTTTGTCATACATCCTTACGTTTCCAAGAAAATTGTCTAACTTTTTTAGGTACGCTATAAAAGTTTATGGTTTGTTGAAACTCAAATTCAAGACTAAACATTTTTTATCTATCATCAGTTCAAAATACACAGAACCCAAACCACACTACTGTACATGAATTTGATTGACTTATGAAGTAAAGTTACACATTATAAATTTCTTGCATTTTAACTATGAAATTCAGACACAGCTTCTTTCAGTTTAAGTTAATAGGTGCTAATGATGATCCACACAAAGCTGGAGTTTGTCATGTAAGCTGTTAAAAAAAAACTGATTTGTGATTTTTTGTGAGCAAGTGACGAACAAAACTAAATAATTTTAATTAAAACTAATGTGTCTTCTTTCAAAGAAGTAAGAGTATACGGGATGATCAAAGTTTTTAATCAGTGTAACTTTAAATACACACCTGAATTCAAGCATATTGTTAGCAACAGTACTAACAGCTATAGAAATATATGTTTTTGTAATCTTGGTGATCACTCTTCGGTCTTTTCTCAAGATATGTTATAAAAGTGAACAATGAATAATTTGCGACTGTTTTTTAACACTATGTAATTTGTACATTATATTTTGTGTGTATAAAAGTAACTTAGTTTTTATGGTTGTTAACTCTACATTACAGTGAAACCCTTTTCAGAAGTTAACCACTTAAGAAGTTTCCTGCTTAATAAGTTAATTAATTTAACTCCTTGTCTCTATATATAAATGAATAATATAACTCTTTCAATATGTTTTCCTGCTTAATAAACATGATTTTTTTCAATCCCTTCACAAATGTCTCCGACAGGGTTTTACTGTACTTTTACTCTACCGATAAACCTACTGGTTCTATGTTTTATATAAGTTACTTTCATTGAATGTGTTTTTATAGAGTGCAGCAGCCAGGTAATTTAAAGAAAACTATGCTACTACTAGCATTGTACTGATAATTTAAATTGAAAAAGAATTTAGAAAATTACAGACATTTGTTTCATTCCAGAATATAAGTTAGAGTTTGGGTTTGTGATTTCCCAACCAAGTCGACATGGTAGCTTTATCAATGTCTGCAGTATTTGTTGGCATTGTACGAGAAAACTAAGAAGGGTTTTTTTAGTGTATGCAACATGAAGGGGAACTATGCAATGTTAATGAATTAAATACATTGATATATACAAAATTGAGCATGTATTTATATCATTACTTATCATTCAATAAACTGGTTACAGTTTCCCCCGTCATTGATTAAAATGTTTAATACACAGAGGGCAATTTTTTTAAATTAATTTCTCTATACACAGAAACTAATGAGGAATAAATGTATTACAATGAATGTTGGTAAAATGGCAAAATTTAAAACAGTCTATGACCTGCCTTTATTATCTTATGTTTCTGTATTTTGAACTGCAAATTTGATTGGGTGAGGCAAATGTAACTTGAAATATAAAGTAATTTGTAAACTGCCGTAGCAGTGCAAACCCTCTTTTTTTTGTGATTCTTGCATTTATTATTAATGTGTGCTACAGAGCAAACAATTGTTGGCTAATAATTCACATTATTATTTGAACTGTTTGCAGATAACTGTTTAGAGAAGTGTAGTGAATACAATGTAAAGCAGAAAGTTGTAGCTGTCACTGTCCTGTTTAGCTGAAATATTATTTAAGTTCAACATGCTGTCACAAAGAAACCACTAATAGAAATTTTTTAAGAGGAACATTTAAATAAACTTTGATGTTTCTTTTTTTTATTTTATATACTCTTATACCACCAATCTATCTCCAAAAACAAAAAAGTTTCTTGTTAGCTACTTTTTCGTACATCCCAAAAAAATAATCAACTGAAATTATTTAAGTGGATAGTTTTATAGTGAAGTTTGAATAATTTTGTCTGCACAATGTGAGCACACAACACTGTTGAGCTTCCTGCTCATGTGCAGAAGCTGTGTGTGTGCACAGAGGAGGTGCAGATAAGGATGAAAGTCCCCCTTTTTAAAAAAGCTCTGGCCGGCACAAGGGACTGGCTGGAGGAATGGCTGCAGTAGAGCAGTGAGGTAGTGTGTGCAAGACAAAAAAATGCAAATTGTTATCTCTGGCAACAAAACTGAGTAGTTCTAATTAAGTAATATCGCACTCTTAAAGTAAAATAACATAAATATTGAGTTAATAATATATCAAATTTAAAACTTCATTTAATTAAAATATGGGAAAATTTGTGAAAAATTTTAACACTATAAGTGGTTTTTATAACATTGTTATGCATTATGCAATTTCTGGAATACATTCTTTTAAGATGAGAGAATCTAATTAGGTTTTTTCATACATAATTTACAGTGTTCAGCTTTGAGGATTGAGGATTGGCACAAAATGTTTGTTTATTCTTACACATACTGTCAGTTGGGTTATTTTCCTTCCTTAAGAAACACGTGGTAACACATTAGCGAAGATGGAAATTGTACCTTACATATAAACACAAAATAGTGTTTAATAAGAAATGAGTGAAGCCACGTAGCTTATTGGTTGCTTAATCAGTAAATCAGTGGTATAGTAAAGTCCCGATTATTTGTGTTATTGGGACTGCAGAACGCCCGAATAATCGAATTATGGCAAAAAACCCAAATAATCCAAGNGAATACATTCTTTTAAGATGAGAGAATCTAATTAGGTTTTTTCATACATAATTTACAGTGTTCAGCTTTGAGGATTGGCACAAAATGTTTGTTTATTCTTACACATACTGTCAGTTGGGTTATTTTCCTTCCTTAAGAAACACGTGGTAACACATTAGCGAAGATGGAAATTGTACCTTACATATAAACACAAAATAGTGTTTAATAAAAAAAATGAGTGAAGCCACGTAGCTTATTGGTTGCTTAATCAGTAAATCAGTGGTATAGTAAAGTCCCGATTATTTGTGTTATTGGGACTGCAGAACGCCCGAATAATCGAATTATGGCAAAAAACCCAAATAATCCAAGTAATGACTTAATTTTTTCATAATCTCATACTAATTTACAAAACATGGCTGTCAGTTAAATGATCAAAATGATATTGTACTAGTTGGAAAAATATATTTTAAGAGAGGAACTGGAGCCATATAGCAGGCTAAAAGAAAATAAGCTAGCACATTTTATTAAACATATGTTTAGGTACAGTGGATTTTCGATTACAGTATTTGTTCTGTTATTTTTGTTTTACCGAATTTCCCTATTATTTATTTTGGTCCCATCAAAGTTCCCACATAAACAATGCTAATTGCCAACCACATTCAACGATCGCCGATGGTTTGTTTTTCTGTAACATCCATTCAAAATAGACGGCACATTCACCAAAGACTGCATGCATCAATTATTTTTTAACACCATGTCAATGCAAAACAATGCGGATATTCAACAACTAATGCTATCGATAGTATTGCTTACATCCCACAGCCGTTTTTCGTGTTCTATGGACTTCTCTTATTCTTCTTCTTGCGTGTTAACTGCACTCGTAGGTTGGCAAATGAGAACGAATCACACAATCTCTGACACTGTATCGAACAATCTATATTTTTGATATTGTCAATAGAAATTTGGTATGAAGCTATAGATGTGGCAGTATTTTGACAGGCGTGATTATTATTGGAAACTATAGCTTTCTGGTTTGGTTATTTACGGTTTGCGAACGACTCAACAATTAATGGCTGGCAAAAATTGTCGCAAACAGACAAGTTGTGGCAATTTTGACTGTTGTTATTGATCATGGTTCATCCGGTGAAGGAACGTTGGACGAAAACATTAAAACAAATTTCAGTCAATTTCAAGAACTAAAAGTCAATATTTTATCATAAATTGAGTTGAATAATTTTTTTTCAATGTCATCTTTAGGCTGTTGGTTTAAAAACATAGTATGGGCTTTATAGAAGTGAAGAACATCAAACAAAAAAACAGCAGCATAAATTTTTGTTGTGTGAAATCATGATTACTTAGTTTTTATTTTGACTCGTAAGTAATGCAAAAATAACCTGAAAACCAAATAATCTGCAACTGAATAATTAGGAGTTTGCTGTATATTAACATAACATGTTATAATTAATTGAATAAAATTTATTTAAAAAAAATATTCCCATTTCAGGAACTCAAAAACCTCTTTTGATTGTCTATCCATTACAGTGGAAACTATATCAATTGAACACGGATGAATCGAAAGTCAGTGTCCACAGAAAATTTTCTGTGGTCCCAAGAAAATTCGTATGTAAATAATGCTAGAAAAGTCAGTTTTTTGTCAAACTTCAAAATTTAATTTTTATCCCATCGATCGAACAAAAATTTCTGTAGCATCACCGAAAATTACATACTCCGACCATTTAACAACAAAGTGTTAACAAAAAAATATTAACAAAAAAGTATTAATGTTTTCAAATACGAATGGTGCTGTGTTGTACTAGTCTGCAAAATGTTAAAAAAAATATATTAATTAATGACATGTCTTTTTATAGATAGACAGTTTGCCGAAAACAAATTTCTGCTAAATTTTACTTGTTCAGTATTGACACAGGAATAACGAATGGCCAAACACACAAAATTGCACTTACCATGGCATACAAAGTCGGTATACAATACATTATGTACACATGCACAAGTAATACTAATAGATAACACAAGTAAAATAATTTTTCAACACACATTGTTTTCACTTACGTCTCATTGCCCTGCATTTAGTCCTATTTATGTCATTTACCACTTCCAAAATAACCTGTTGTTGATTTTATCACAATGTCGCACTTAACTCGTACTTTGTAACAAAAAATAATAACAACAATAGATGTTTCAGACTACACATGTTGTATTTAAAGAGTACGAAATACAAAAAAAACTGAAAAATGTGGAAATACAGTACATATGTGTATGAAATATGTTCTGTGAAAGTTTTATTAGACGTTCAGCAAGCAATTACAATGTTTACGGTGGCAGCCATGTTGGTAACGACCAGCAACCACAAGAAAAAGTGGTGCCATATTTTTGTGATATCGATACGCAATGCGATGTTGCCAACAACACTCGCAAATTTTTCACTTTAATATTTTTTCATGAAAATTATAAATGCATATATGTATAAATGTAAATATAATAAATATGCCCAGAAGTTAACAAAAAAAGGCAGCGCAAAATTAAGGAAACCCTATTCACTGCACTTTGTCAATCACTATATTCAAGACATTTTTATTTCTTATCTAGTAACTGCGACTGTTGTTAGTTGCTCTATGAATAATACTTCCGCTATGTTGGCAGCTATTACCTATGCATGTGGTTTCAAAATAAGTGTTTTTTTTTTTTGTGCCAGAAAAAATTAGTGGATTGTTTGTTTGGGTTTTTTTTTTTTTTTTTTTACATATAAAGTCTTCTTTGTTCCCTTGAGAACTTTATTACAGGGTTCTACTGTATTATAAATGTTTTCTTTAATATTCCCATTTGCATTGTTTTCTTTTAGTAAAACTTGACTAATACCTAACATATGCCTATCAATGTGTTGAACATAAAGTTTAATGAGGTTTGGAATTTTTTTTTTTTTTTTTTTCTTGGTCTAGAATTTTTTGGTCTGTCCCCTGAAATTCTATGGATAGAGGTTGCACTGTATACTAAAGCACAGCCTAGGCCATAAAATATTCAAATTTAACTCCTGAAAAATAAAGATATTTGTGGGAAACCAAAAATTGGACACATTTTAAATTGTCAGATTTGTAGTAAGATTACATGTAATTTATTGTTGTGATATACAAATTAAAAATACATATAATGGTTGAAACAGTTTAATTCTGTTTTAAGTGTCCATAAATACAGTGACGTTTTTATTTAATTGACTCTGTAGGGGATTGTCCATCTGTTCCAGGTTGTTTGGTATTGCTAAGGGTAACATGAAATCTAGCATTTTCATATGGTTAATGTTACAGAGCAATGAAGCCTAGATTTAGTTTGCATCCTAAGTATGTAAAAATTGTCAGTTAAGATAGCAATAAATTTTCTCCTGTTCTTATGTGTTGTCCACCCTTGCGTATATTGTTTTTCCAAAATGATGATGTTGAAAATGGACTTCATGTTTTTTTAGATAATTTTTACATATTAGATTAAATTAGTGATTCAGTTGTACAGCATGTTTTATACTCTTCTTTGGGGAAATTCATATTGCATTTAACACATCAAAACCAGCACCAGACAAATGAGGAATTTGACTTTTTTTTTTCATTCGCGTCATGTTGTTAACATGGAGATGGTGTAGCTATTAAGTGTGAAGATGGCTGCCATGGCTGTTGAGAAATTGTCTTGTGCCTATTGGATTTCCCTGCACAAAGTCCATAATCGCCATGCAACATTAATTTCATTTAAAATTTAAAAAAAAAACCCATGTATTGACAATTTGTTAAGCGCATGATACAATTAATTTAATGAATTAGTTGTACAGAACATGGAGAAATCAGTACTATGTGTCCCTATCACAGGCAGCAATAACCACTGCTATACGACGCAGCATTGAGAGAAAGAGTTTAGGATTTCCGTCTGAGGTATCTCCACCCATGCGGCTTTGATGCATGCCCAAAGTTCATTCATTGTTGCTGCGGTAGTCCTGTGGCAGGTCAGTTGTCCTCTGACCATGGACCATGCATTTCTGATGAGCAAGAGGTCCAGTGAACATGCAGGCCAAGGAAGCAGTGTGACATGGTCGTCATCCAAAAACCATCGGATGATGTGTGCCACATGTGGTTGCGCATTGTCCTGTTGGTACAGGGACCCAGGCTGGCCCTGAAGATAGGGGACGACAGGCTCCAACACTTCCACGGTGTAATGGTTGGTGGTCAGCGTATCAACGATGCAGGCTAGGCATGACCGGGACTGGAATCCGATACCATAACAACCAAGTGCTGGGCAGGTGTGACACCGCATAATGCAGGGCTCGTCCAGGTATACACCATGGTGCCACTGGACAATGATGCAATTAACGTAATGTTGCAATCAGAAGCAGGACTCATTGCAGAAGATGACGGCATGCCATTCATCTCTACAATTCTGACATTCCACACACCATTGCAGCCACAGGCATCTGTGGTAAGAAGTCGGTGACAATTGCATTAGTGGGTGCCTGGAAGATGCCCTGATGCTGGGTACAGCGACGAATCATGTATGCGGACACAGATTGATGTGCCAAATGACTGAACTCCTGAGCAAGGGTGTTAGATGTAGCTGTATGGTTTGTAATTTCCATGTGCATCAGATGTCTGTCCTCGTGCTTGCTGGTGCAACAGGGCAGTTGACTTTCTACACATCACTCAGCCCATTCCTCCTCGATACATTGATCTCATATTTGCTTCACTGTGATTCCAGTGTGAGAACCAATTTTTCCGCAAGATAGTCCCCTGTTTTGGTGTAAGTGTATTGGTAATGTTAAAAAATTGAATAGAAATTAACTTCAGCGAGGAAGAAAAACCTTGCTGATAACATCTATGTTTTTACTCAGACAAAGTGAAATGAAGGACTGTGACTTGGAGAGTCATACAAAATGTAACAGTTTGGTTATGACAAAGTGTGCATCTTGTTAGGTAAATTCTTTAATACAAACTTTTCATTGTGTTTATAGTTCATTGAACACCATAACCTCCGTGTTAAACATCAAAATCGTTGCTCTGTTTTGTCTATTATATCCTAATCTCTAGTATGTGTAAAGAGACTAGTGACAAAAGTGAGAAGGAACTAAAAATAAAAAATTTTGACTGATAGATAAAAAAAAGTAGTAGTGAATGCAATTTCCAGTAGTGGTTCATAACAAATTCATACAATTATTATTTTAATTTATGCACTACTGTAATGCACTTATTTGCAAAAAAAAAATTGATCACAGTGATGGTGCCATTGCAAGGGAATGCAAACGAGTACAGACACAGGACATGGCACATGGTAGTATTTATACAGAAAGCATCAAAATTCTTTACCATACCAAGCATTTATTGGATGGAAAGCAACACTTGCCGGATGCACATAGTATGGCTTTGGACCATCAGTAGATTGGAGATAGACAGCGATATAGTTGGTCATGTAGGCATACAGACATCGGAGGTTCTTCTGGCGAAGATCCTGCTACAGCTGACGCAACTGACCGTCCAAATCTGTCAGTGTTGCCACTGGCAAATTTGGGGTCCTTCAGGTGCAGCATTTTTGGTGTTACAATTTTAATGACCAATCGAACTGCTGTCTAATCTGGTCCCTAATGTTCTCAATGGTCAAGAGGTCTGGAGACCTTGCTGGCTAAGGAAGTATGTTGACATCACAAAGGCAGGCCAGATAAACCCATGCTGTGTGAGGCCAGGCATTATCCTACTGGAAAATGGGGTTGTATAGCTGCACCAGGAAGGGGAGCACACATGGGCACAGAATTTCCTGGATGTATTGCAGTGCCATCAGGGTTTAGTCAATCACCACCAGTGGGGTGTGGGAATTGTAGGAAATTGCACCCCACACCATTACACCTCTCATTGGGGCAGTGTACTGCTCTATTATGAAGCGTGGATCATGGCACTGGCCAGGACATCTCCAGACTCAAATTTGGTGGTAATCTGTATCCAGACAGAACCGTGATTCATCACTGAACACCACTCGTTGCCAATCTACAAACTGCCATGCTACCCATTCCCGGCAGGTCACATGTGCTTGGCGGTGCTCAAGTTGTAATGGTATAGGTTGTTCACGGTAAAGTGAGCACTTTTGTATCTGTAGTTACTTTTTTCTTTCAGCCATTTCTTATCCTTTAACCACCTTTTTAAATAAATATTGCCATGTAGGTAATAAATACAGTGTGTATATTCCGCTGCACTCGTAATTAAATTCCCAAGGCTAAAATAAAAAATATTTATTGACTATTATTTTTAATGAGGGGGCCTTCAAAAGTGCTCACTTTACCGTGAATAGTCAAAAGAGACACCACGACGATGGATCCTGCTTTGTTAGCCACCTGGATATGGTATTGTTGGACACAGGCGTCTCCTCAGCTGCCACGACATGTCCCTGGATGATGCACAGCAACACTCGTGGAGTGCTTGCAGCCTGTCGTACGATGAAACGTTCCTCGTCGCTCGTGGTCCACCACTGTCGACTCGAGCCTTAGTGATGGGTGAGTGTACCCTCTTGTTCTCACTGTGTCCAACATTGACTCATAGTGTAGGCAGAACAGTCAAGTGGCGAGCTATGCACCAAAACTTCCAACGTGCCTCCTGGAGGCCGGCGATGAAGCCTGTCTGAAACTCATCCAGCGGGGCAAATGCTTGTGGAATGCCCCATCACGCTTGCTGCGTGTTCACTGAACTTGGCTATGTGGCTCACTTTGCTACAAAGGCCATATTCTGGGTTTTGTGGCTGTGAATGTTGGAGGGACATGTATGCCCCTTGGAGGCACATCCGCAAATGCAAAACATGTTAAATGCAAATCGGAGACATGTCTGACTATGACGATACTGTGTGGCAACCTTCATCGTGCTCACACTATTTGTTCATGGTGTTTCTTTTTCTTCTTCTTCCCTTCAAATTAGTGTATATTGATGTGACAAAACATAGTTTTGAAATTTCGCCCTCGTGGATTAATGCTTTTAGCAAAATATTCAGCACTAAAAATCTTATAAAGAAGTTCATTGTGAAGCAGTAAATTATAGAAATAAAATTTTTCTTAAGGGTGGTATTTGCAAATGGAAACTGTAATTCCATAGTTGAGTACTTAAATATTGTAAACAATTCTATAGCTATAGTCTATTCATGGTTTCTTTGCACTTTTTGAATCAGACCTTTGAAAAATCACCCCGTGTGTGACGTGCTTGATTATTTTCTAAATCTTATGTACCATACTCGTTTTATACTTCTGTTAACGTAAAAGTATTTTATATTCGCTTAAATTGAACATTTACTTTTATTTTACCTATAAATTATAATATTTGTTTAATACTGATAAATATGAATAAAAACAGGAATAAAATAGGTGTGTCGGTAATGCCTGGTAAGAAATGGTTCTTATGTAAAATATAATTTAAGTGACTGCACTAATGTGGTGCGTTGCCTTTTGGTGTAGTTTTCTAGACTTAGTTACGCTTTGTTTGCATGAGGCGAAGGAATATCCTGAAAGTAGAACTTGAGCAGGGCTTCAGAAAAGTTGGAAGTAACCGTGAATGGACAATACTAATTTTACCATTTCAAATTGAATATGCTAAAATATGTTTTTCATGTTGTACATAAAATGCTATTAATTTGAGTTCAATTTTAGATTGTTTCATCTTTTGTCATGAGGTGATGTGGGGATGGTGGTGCCATCTCTTGGTCAGCTGTGA
>NQII01000534.1:313455-427315 GCA_002778355.1 Clitarchus hookeri | reverse complement strand
CAGGTGCAACCCAATAAATAGAGAAGTATAACAAAAAAAAAACAATTCTAAAAATAGAGGAACATATAACGTTACCTCGCTCGACCCTAACAATACACTCTACCCCTCACCAACTCAACATCCAATTAATGTACAATAATTGCAAAAAAAAAAATATATATATTCTGAAAATCCTGGAAAAATTACATTGATGACTATGAACCCCATGTTGAATGTTGGCGACCTTAACCCCCATGATGTTGGCCCTGTGCCCACAACCTTGAATGACCTTGAACACAAAAAATCATAAAATTCCCAAAAAAAAATGTTGAAAAATTTTCTAAATAACATTTAATGACTGGCATGCAGGAGGTTTGGGGCTCGATGGCAAGTGGAACAACCAGTGATGAAGCACCCTACACCACAAAGACCAGTAGATGACTGACACCCCACCAGAAACTCCAAATTTTATTTTCAGATTATTCGTGTCGCTTGACTAGCCTCCACCCCACCTCTCCAAGGCAACCCATCACATTGCTCGCTTGTGATTGGTTATTGATCGCATGATATCTCGTCCTCTGCGGATAGTTAATGTAGCCAAAGATATGCCACATCACAGTTCTTTATCGGATGTGAGAGGTGACAGATCACACTAGCTTCCTCGGCATTTTCACCATTAAGTCTGGTAGGTTATTTTTATCTTATGTTCTCTGATCCTTCAATTTCTGCAGGGTATTCTCAACCATGCTCATAATATAATTACACATAAATTTTCCCACAAAAGTAAAAACTGCCTAAAATTGTGAATACCAGTTTGAACTAGTGAGCTATTGGAGTGTATATTATAAAGATGAAGTGTTTGTTAAATAGCATGCTTACGACCAACATTGTGATTTCATTTTTGGTTGTACCATCATTGACTTTAGCTGGACTGCCTGTGTAGTGTTGATGCTATTCACAAACCTGAAAACCCTTGAGATTTTAATGTATGAGCGCAGCTAGAGTGATAAACAGTCTTATCTTTCGAGCTCTTCTCAGACATCAATACTTAGATCAATCCCAATCATCACCAATCCTCTGCAATCCTCACCAATCCACAGTAGTCCTCTGCGATCCCTAGAAATCCTTTGCGATCCCTAGCAATCCTTCGCGATCCACTGCAATCTTCCTTCTCACCATTCCTTCTCGCCAACTTTTCTCACCAACCCTCCTCCGCAATCCTCAGCAATCCTTGCCAATCCTTCAGTTAATCTCATTTCCTCGACTGATCATTCAATCAATTTTATTCCCTCAATCAATCCTTCAATCAATCTCATTCCCTCGATCAATCTTTCAATCAATCTCAATCCCTCTCATTAATAATCTTTACACAGATCTTTACCTTAATAGTTTAGTGTTCATAGCACCCATTTCAATTTGTGAGGGATAAATGATACAGCACAAAAAAAATTATAACATGAAATGTTATGCTTATTTTTACACATTAGAATATCAGAAGATAGCATTTGATCACATCATGCAATATACACTGGATTCTTGAGTATTCATTCTCATTATTTGCAGTTTATTCGTTGTGATCCTGACAAAATTGCCATATAAACAATGCTAATTGCTTACCACATTCAACTATCACAGATTGTTTGGTTTCCCATAACATCTATTCAAAACAGACTGTACATTCGCCAAAGATTGTGTTCATCAATCATCTTTTAACACTACGTAAATGCAAAACAACACAGATAGTCAACAACTGGTACTATTGATAGTATTATTTACGTCGCGCAGAATTTTTTCGTGTTCTATCAACTACACTTTTCTTCTTCTTACATGTTTACTGCACTTGTAAGTTGACGACAATGAGAATAAATCTCACAATCTCTGACACTATTGAACAATCTATGATCTTGTTATTGTAAACAATGTTTGGTTTATAGAAGCAGTATTTTAATGGTGTGTTTATCATCGGAAACTATTAGTTGCAGGTTTGGTTAATATTGTAAGGGTTTGAAAACAGCTCAGCAAGTAATGGTTGGCAAACATTGTCGCAAATAAATAAGTTGTGTCCATTTTAGCCAAGGGATTGAGCCTAGCTTGGCCAACAAAGGAACACTACAAAAAAAATTATTAAATTTCGCTTAACTTTAAGAACTAATTAATTTAAAGAAAATATTTAATAATAAATTTACTTGAATAAATGGTTTTTAATAACATCCTTAGGCTATTGGTATAAACATACATGCATTTTGAGGTTATGTACATTATTTCTCTTGTGTAAAATCCTAGTCCTCATTCATTGTTTTCCCATATGCTTTGTTTTTCTTTGTTGGTTTACTGAAAAACAAATTTTCGAGAATTCACTGTAATCCTTTACCTTCAGTTCACTAATGATTGAAGATATCTCGTTAATGTGCAAGGAATCCTCACCTTGTTGTAAAGCAATAAAATGTCTTGAATTAATAAACAAGTTCATTAGGTTCTTCGGAAAATATGCAGCCAGTGTTCTCAGCATCTTCTACCTTCTTCATGTTGCTCGTTCCAGCAGATGTGGTAGAGGGGTGTGTCAGAGCATTGAGAAAATCACCATTGTCTTCAGCACCAACACTCTCTTCATGTTAATTTTCATCAATGCTGTCTTAATGGTCATTTTCACCTCATATTTTGTATTCTATATTGAATTTACTTATCTTTGTAAGAGGGGTTGCATGGTAATCAGTATTTAGAGCTGATGGCAGTTTATTTTGAAGTTCATCACTTTCATGCGAAAGTCTTGCAAGTTTATATATCACACGAACCGACTCTACCGCACTCATTCTGTCTTTAGCACTAATTGCCTCATCATAATCGCCTATGGAATCCAATACCCATGGATGCAGCAAGAGGTGCTGGTGGCAACACTTGCTGGCTCTTGAAAGATGAATCCTTGTAGTTCTTGATGTGGTTCTGCAATGTATTACCTTGCATAAACTGTGTTTGTCTATTGTCGAAATGTTTCCTCATGATAAAAAGGACTCTGTACAGGTGGTTCTCTCATGTCGCCAAGCATTTTGACTGAAGGTGAAAACTCAATTGCAGAATCGACACTGACAACAATCAGGTAGTGATAATGCAGGTTGTGGCACAATGTTCATTGAGGTCACAGGCAGGCCTTCGTATTCTCAATTCATCTTCGTGGTATGACAAGAGAGCATTTCCAAATTGATTATCACCTCATGGTGTCAGAATGACAAGTGCCATTTTCTATATAAAAGCAATTGTTTTTACAGTAAAGAGCCTAGTTTTTGCCCACAGAAGGCCTTCTGCAATAAATATGTTTTTATAATGTAAAATAATGGAAGCATTCTGAGAAAACCCACATACTCATTCACGCCAGTAGTAAAATATAATTGGATGCCATGATATATATTCATAAACATAGAAATATCAGGTACGAATATTCACAATTATTTTTAGAATAAATTTTAAAACTTTTTATATTCCTACATGTCAAGCATATTAAAATAATATATTGTTATGTAAGTATCTGCATGTATTACAATTATCGTTTACTCATGGCGTTAGTGTTTATGTGGGTTTTCTCATAGTGCTTCCACCAGAAATTATGATGAGACAGTTGAAGAAGGCAGAAGACACTGAGAACACTAGCTACATACTTCCCGAAAATACTAATGAACTTGTTGATAGAATCAGACATTTAATTGCTTTGCAACAAGGTGGAAATTTCTCGCACATTAACAAGATACCGTCAATCATTAGTGAACTGAAGGTGAGAGTTTTTTGCGTGTGATGTGATTAACTGCTTTCGTCTTATACTTTAATGTGTTAAAATAAGCATAATATTTTAAAAATAAAATTGTGTTATAATTTTTTTTTTGTTTTGTATAATTTTTCCTAATAAATTTAACAAGGTGCTATGAGTACCTGACTATTAAGGTAAAGATCTGAATACAGATTATTAAAGAAGACTTTATGTATAAAAAAATGCATGGATAGTGGAATGCATACAAAACGTTAATTCAGTCAATATGCACAAATTTGGAGACAGTTAGTGAATTAATGTAATTTCTTTATGTATAGGCGGGGACAGACGACAAACCGAAGAATTCATATAAGGATTGGTGTGGATTGTGGAGGATCATTGGCGAGGATGACTGTGGATTGTGGAGGATTGCTGTGGATTATGGATTGATTGCGGAGCGTACGGTGCTAATTTCGGAGCAATTTCTGAAGATCGGTGAGGATTACAGAAGATTGTGGAGGAGGATTGCTGTGGATTGCAAAAAAGGATTGCTGTCTACTGCAGAGGAGAATTGCGGAGGAAGATTGGTGAGGATTGCAAAGGATGGGGATTGATCAATTTATTTGTGTCTGAGAAGAGCATGAAAGATAAGACTGTATCACCCTAGCTGCGCTGGTACATTCCAAGTCTCTAGGGTTTTGCCCAAATGGTTTGCGAATAGTATCAATGTAACTTAGGCAGTCAGCTGGAGTCAATGATGGTACTACCAAAAATGGAATCAGGATATGGTTCATAATCAAGCTATTAAATGAACACTTTATCTTTATAATCCACACTCCAAACTCCATAGCTGACTGGTCCGAACTGGTTTTCACAATTTTAGGCAGTTTTTACTTTGGTGCAGAAATTAATGTGTAATAAATTACAAGCACGCTTGAAAATACCCTGTAGAATTTTATGAAAGAGATGAACATAAGAAAAAAATAACTTACCAGACTGAATGCTGAAAACGCCAAGGAAGAGTGTGTGATCTGTCACCTTTCTCATCAGATGAAAAACTGTGATGTGGTGCACCTTTTGCTACATTAATTATCTGCACAGGATGAGATATCATGCGACCAACAACGAATCACGAACGAGCAATGTGATGGGTTGCCTTGGTGGGGTGGGAGTGGAGGGGTTCAAGCGAGCAGGAGTAATCAGCGAATAAAAATTGGTGGGGGTTTCATTCTGCCTGTCTTCATGTTGGGTGCTTCGTCACTTATCGCTCTGCGTGACATCGAGCTGTGGACCTCATGCATGTAAGTTTTATGTTATTTACCAAATTTATTAGAAGTTTTGTAAAAAAAAATTATATTTTTTGGGAATTTTGTGATTTGTGTGGGTTTGAGGTCATTCAAGGTTATGGGCATGAGGTCAAGGTTAAGGTCGCCAACACTCAACATTGCGGTCGTAGTCATCAATTAAATTTTTCCTGGAGTTGTTTTAGAATTTTTTTTTTATTTTTTGCAATTTCTCTTGATTTTTTTATAATCAGGAGGTGGGTATAGGATGGGCAGTTTGTTGTGGTCGAATTGGGGGAGATTTAGGGAAATGTTATATAAAATGACAGGTTAACATTGTGTGTTCATCAAATTTTTTTATTTCTTGGTTTGTTATGATTTTGGGCGGAGGGAGGAGTGGAGGCCTGCTATTTAAACAGCCAATAACAATGGAAGGGAAGTCCTTTTGCTGGATATTGTGCTGGGAAACCTCAGGTAATGTAAGTTTTTTAAATAAATTTATAAAAATTATTTTAATAAATATTTAAAATTATTATTTATAAATGTTTCAAATATTATTTGTAATGTATTTTTTAATAATTTTAAAAATAAATTTTGTATATAATTGTTTTTTAATTTTTCAGAATTATTTTTGTCCGAGGTTGCCTAAGGGAGTGGGCACAGGTTCAAGGCCACAGGTGCAAGTTCAAGGTCATCCAGATACAATATGGTGGTCGGGTGATGCCACAACATAGCGACGGGTCGGCTCCGATCCTGGGTCCTGTTATTTCCAACTCAATTTTTATACTACTCATAACTTTCATCTATCTACTCATGAACTTCGCAGTATGCACTTTCTGATTGCCTATGAATGGAGCCCTGCACACTCACACAGAAAATTTGTATTTTGCTCAACTTTCTGTACATCTTTCTTGTGCTACTTTTCTGTGCATGTGCTGTGCGTCATTGTAGCAAGTTTAATAATACCACATGCTTTCTACTTTCTGTATGTGTGTTCTGTTTTCTATGCTAATTCTGTTGTAGTGCAGCCTTAAGTTCTTGCAGTCAAGTTGGATTTCAACAAAATGTGGCATTATACCAAAAAAAATTTACATATGTCTTTTACAGGATAGTTTTATTTACAATTAAGTTTTTTTTTATTCAGTGGTTTTATATTCTATATGGGGATCATGCTAGTGGATTATGCTTTTGCTTATATTTTATGCATTCAGTTAACTGTCTATTTTATTTGCATTCTCACACTTACTGTATAATGGAATAATAAGTATTTTTTATTGAAATTGCTGATTTTAGCTATTAAAATAACATATTAAATATTTAGAAGCACTTCAATTTAATATTTTCCTGAAGGAATTTTAATTGTACACAAACTTTATATTTTAAAATATATTACATTTTAAAAATCACAAAAATTTTAGTCTGTCGGGACACAAATAATTGCACACAAATATCAGGTTGAACGCTATATATTTTGAATTAATAAGCATACAATAACTTATGAAATAATAATACCCTTCAACAATCAATTAAAAATTTGCATCGCAGCCAAAAAACACTCTTTTGAGATAATCCATCACAAATAATTTCTTCAATAATAACAAATAGCTTGAAAAGGAAATAAATCTGAATTACAACTTTCAAAAGAACTATACTTATAAACTTACAATGTTCAAACTTAGTTTCTTCAATAACGATTAGAAAAAAATCAATAAGTAGTTGACTGGAATATGACCCCATTTTACTTAATGATCTACCGAAAAGGAGTGCAGCAAGAACTATGCCCATCAAAGCCTCCATTTCCTATAGACGACCCTGCAAATCTCCTTCCAAATAAAAACATTTCAAAACTAACCACATTTAAATTGTATGAAAAAAGCCCAACGAGAGAGTCATGGAAACAACTGACTATAAAAAAGATTAAGGCATACGCAACCAAAAAGGGGACATGCATTAAAACAAGGAAAAACAGAAACACAACGTTTTAGTTAGTCGAAAACAAAATTTGGACTTTCAGCCAAAATCACAATTTAGAAAAAACTAGCAATACTGCTTATGCAAGACAAACACAACTATGCCACAGAAAATATCAAAACCTTTAAAAACAGCCCATAAACACACTGATCATTCTTCATGACTCACAGTTTTAACGCCCCATCGCTCGTTGGCTCGAGCAAACAAGTAAAATTAAGTTATCAACATAATTGCAGCTATGTCCTGCTGGACAAAAAGGTGCGGCTGCTAATCCATTCCGAAGTTCTCTGCAGGCGACACATTTCAGACGTCGGTGGGGCGAATAATAGGAGCCCAGGCCGTGCAACCACTTAAATAAACTATCAAGCCCCCAGAAAAAATTATGATGCAGGAAAGGGGAGGGGAAAGTAAGGAAGGAGAAAAGGAGGGGATCCGAGCTAAGCATAGAACATACCACCGTACGGGAGTTGGAGGCGAGGGAAATATCTTGCTCGGCAAGCNGAAAGTAAGGAAGGAGAAAAGGAGGGGATCCGAGCTAAGCATAGAACATACCACCGTACGGGAGTTGGAGGCGAGGGAAATATCTTGCTCGGCAAGCGCTAGCATCACAGTACCAAAATATATACTGAAATAAACTCATCAAATCTGATGAATTCAAGGAACTATTTTCACAGTGTGCCTAGTTACATATTAATGTTTGTGTTTATAATTTTTGCATTAAATAAAGTGATTTAAGAAATTGTTATGCAGCTGCTAAACTGCTATGCAGAACTGGTAAAATGCTATACAAAAATATATTTGTATAACAAATTTCTATACAGATATTCAGAACGAAAATACTTGCTATTGTTTAGCTATTATTATGGCTTTAAAACCGAATGAAAACTTTTCATACTTATTTTGCTGGTTTTTTTTTTATATATACACTGTACTCATAATAAGTCTTTTTTAGTTTAAAAAATTGCAAAATTTCCAAACAAAGTAAAATTATTTTTTAAAGTCCAAAAATTATTTTTCTTGTCCATACAGTTAAATACACATCACTTTGATTGACTATACCATGTGTGGGTTAACAAATTTAATAACCGTCATAAAAAATACCCTATTAATTAGTGACCCCAGTGATAATTCTAACCAAGCAACATATGAAAGTCATAGACTGTAACAGAAATCTAGAACTATTGTCATTAATGAGGGAGACATAGATTAAACACGCATATACTCTGAGTAAATTAATTAAACTATGCAAAAAGCTGTGCATTTCTTGAGTTTGTTGTATTGGGGAAGGCTTAGCCATAGCAAATGTCATTGAATAAATGGTTGAACACACATGTCACTGGAAAATGAGCTTTTAATGCATTTTGTGACCACATTCAGCTCACAGCACCTGAAATCACTTCAGCATGTCAGTGGTACATTCATGACAGTTCTGTCATATTGCTTGCCTGGGCATGGCCTATGCAGTGACAAGGTCACGTACTCGTGTTGCACTCCTCAACAATAGCCTAAACTAACCCTCTAAAGTGTTTCAGGTAGGTTCGGACAATTTGCAATCACACGTTTCAACATCCCCCATGCATGTTCCATGCAATTCATATCAGATGACCTGACTGGCCAAGGCATTTGCGTGATGGACACTACCTGCAAGAAGTTCTGCATGATCCATGCTCTATGTAGATGAGCATTATCATCCATGAAGATGAGCTGGTCACCAATGCCTGCGAAAAGCATGCACAACAGGCTCAAGAACCTCGTCCATATATCACTGGCCTGTTAGTGTGATGTCGAAGTATACGAGTGGCATACGTCTACCAAGCATTACTCCTGCCCAGAGCATCACATTGCCATTCCACATCCTTACAGACCATAATCAGGATGCAGATACAAACAGGTCTTGTCTGTGATCATGACATGCCTCTATGATGCAAGCTCCCAGTCAAGTGTGCACACCCCCAGGCTAATCACTCAATTCAGTGATGATGTAATTAAGATGGACACCTTATTAGCTTGTAGGCACGTTTGTGGACCTGGTGAAGCCTGTTCCGGATAGTCTGTGTCGATACCTGCACTACAGTCACTCAACAAAGATCTCAGCGCACGTCAGCTGCTGTGTAAAATGTTAGTCTCCTGGCGCTGACCACTATAAATCTGTCCTGTGCCACTGTAGTGGCACGAGGGCGAACACTACAAAGGTGCATCTGCCACATAATGTGTTTCCAGTGAGCCATCCTCCTGTCACAGGGGTGGAATGCGAATCATAAGCCCCAGAAAGGGGCAAACAATTCAAGCGTTCTCAACTCCATTCCTAGAGGATGTTCAAAAGGAAACCTGCGGATCAATTTCGGCAACCAGTGTAGCCCTCTTTAAAATAGTAAGAGAAAAGGGCCAAGCCCCGAAATCGTTTTCTGTTCACCAAAATTTAAATAGTAGCATAACGCTTCAAAGTCATATCTCTATTTTGACATGTTATATCCCTTGACCAATAAACACTTAAGGTGCAAGGTTAAAAAATATTAAAAAATAACACTGAATTTGGGGTAGTAAATATATATTTAAATAATTAAATAAATAATATAATTATTTGAGTATCATCATATGTGAGATCTTCTTTTGCTTGCAAGTACCACCAGAATAAAACTGTTTTGTATGAATTATACAAAGTGCACAACAATATTAATGTGGATATTCAATTAAATTAAGTTTTTAGGATATTCATTAATTGAAACAAAAATAAATATTATGGGAGGAGTGGTGCACCACTAAGTATTTTACGTTGACATGTCAGTATTAATACTTATAGTAATGCATACAAAGTTTTCAATTTTATTTTTAACTTCATAATTTACATGTCAATTATTAAACAATCTGGGTGAAACGTCCAAAACAGAAAAGTCCAGAAATAATGTTTAGGGAATTTTCATGCGTCCAAATAAATAAGTGGACATAGCTTTCTTGAAATTGAAGAGCAGATAGCAGATCAACAACCACTACGAAACATCACAGCCGTGAAGCTGGTTAGCAAATCAACAACTGCTGTGAAACATCATTGCCATGAGGCTGGGCTGCATATCAGCAAGGCATTTTGAGTAGCATTATGCCCGAATGTAAAGCCATGTAGGAAAGGTGGACCGCACTACAAAGTAAAATTATCCATCAATACAAACAAGAGAAATACACATGCGATTCAGTTAGGATATAAAATAAACAAGTAAAATACACTCACCACAGGTGGTGATGCAAAGCTCTTTGACATAATTAGTTGAAAAGAGGATTATGTAAAAATTATGTGACTTCACTTAATGATACTAGGAAGAGAAAAGAAAGAAAGTCACGTTAGCACCAAAGAAGTTTGCGCAACTGGACAATTTCACCCTCGTGGCAGAATCAATACAATTGAATGGCCATGGGGTGGTCCCAAATTACATTGGAGATTAATACTAACAACACATTTAAATTCACTTTTTTCACATTATAAATTACATTAACGTTATTATGTAGATCAAATTTTTTACCACAAGTATGGTTTCATTACAAGACAAAATTTCAACATAAATGCGAAGTGTCATCTATCGTAGCACAAAACACTTAAATAAGTTATAGTAGAGAGTCATCAAAAAGGATGTTTACGAAATATTAACAGTAAATTTTTAATTATAAGTAACCCAACATTTTATGTTTTCAGATAGTAATGATTAACAGTTTAGTAAAATGATTGGCAATTAACAGAAGAATGAGACAAATAAAGAAGAGAGACAAACGATAGGGCTTTGCCATTAATATCACTGAAAAGCGAATTAAAGTTTGAGCAGGTAAGTGCCGCCAAAAAAAACTGCACAACAGGTACTTCTATTACATACAACCAACATCAATTGGTTCACTACTAGCAGGACAGCCATCTCCTTTTGTGAATGTCCCACCTCCACCAAGATTACAATCTGCGATCCTTAGAGCATTGTCATTTGTGTGCGCGACCCATATCTGACTGCTTCAGGTGCTCTGGTAGCACTCTGCAGGCATCAATAGTTCAATACGGTAGCAAACTTATGCTGTCACAGTGCAACACTGCTGTCATGATTGGCAGTACACAATCAAATTTCAGGCACTACACTGCTGGTACATAGGGTATCTTCTGAATATAACATTACTATCTGGTGTTAACAAATACTGTTAATACATACATATATATATATATCTCTCTCTCTCTATCTCTCTATCTCTCTCTCTCTCTATCTCTCTCCATATCATATCAGTGTTAGTTGGCAAGGCAGCAGGTGGAAGTAGAAATTCTGTAGTATTCCCAGGGCGCCGTTGCCATGTGATGAGCACAGACTCTTTCTGGGGTTGTGGTGTAGCCACGTGGCTGATCGTTAACACTGACACATACCTCTTCTCCTCAGTTGTTGGCTACGGAGCATAACAAACGCAAGTACAGTGGGGGATGGCTACTTATACTTGAAGAATGAGTGTGACCATGTGCACGTTAGATCCAGAACCATGCTGTATTTATTACAGAATAAAATAACAAGGCGCTACATGAAATCAAAAGGAAATAAACAAACATTATTTTATAACTACATCACAAATCACTTGCATGAGACCTCGCCTCAACCTAAAATAAAGTATAAAGATATACAAAGTTACTTTACTAGTAAAAACCCCAATAATTAACTAAGGGCCCTCTGAATCAATGGAATGGCCATGCCGTCTGCGGGGGTGAAGTGAAAAAGGTTCTAGGTAATGATTTACAGACAATGCTATAGATCAGTGAATGCAAAAATGAGGCCCCCGCGAGCCTTGTAGCATACGTCCGTCCAACTTGAGCTCCAATGAAAGACTGTTGAATGGCCGTCGGAAGCGGGGACACTAACCCATGGCAGAAGTGCAGGCCCCGTCGGGCCATGTGCATTGATATGAATCATAAGGGGCAACCATAATAATCACAAAAAATGTGCACAGGAGTTCACTGCAAAATTAACACATCAGAAAAATACTTACTAATTGACAAAACGTACACAGGAGTGTATAGTAAAACAAATATACAAAGATCTTGCATACTAACAAGAACCCTTTGCAGGATGTATCTAAATTAGACAGACAAACTTCGGCTGCAGGTTGATAATGAAAAAGGTGATATACGACCTATGATCTGAAGTGAATTTTAATGGTGGTATGTATCTTTGAAGTGGGACCAGAAGCATTAGTATATTACAAATACTGGAGATGGAACACTGAGTGCCTGGATAATGTGTAAAGTTAATTGTGAGATGCGTATTAGTAATCCACCATTTAAATCCCACATATACTAGATCATTGTGGAGATTAATGCAAATTGAGGGTATTAACCGTGTTTATTTCAATAACATGATTTAATGACCGCAACAGACAGGTGTTATGGTTATACAGATTTTTTTTCCATTAGACATTATCCAGACACACAATCTTTCATCTTGAAAAGTTTCTCCAATTTTTCTAGTCAACTGGTGTTCCAGGTCCTACTTTCTGGTAGCCTCGATAACTCTGTGTGCAGAATGCAGGCCTTAGATTAGGGGTCCTAATCCCATAAGATCTGACTGTTCCTTTAAATGAAGGATGTTTTTTTGGGGTAATCCTGGTCATTCTGCCATTAGATTGTCACCTCTCCATCCACATCTCTTTTCACCTTGTCCTCTCTAAAAGCCGATTCACATTGAAGTTAAGATGAAGCTTGTTTGTTGACAAATTGTTTCTTGTATTTTATTGGCTGTTTTTATGATATCTTTATCTTATTTTCAAGCTGATTTAACTTCTCTCATTGAAACATTATAACTTTTATGTTTCTGTTAACTTATGTGAAAACATCATTCGACCAATGCATTGCCTTGAAAATTGATGGTACTCTTCCAACAACATCTGCAACATATAAAAGAAGTATATGCATAATTAATTAAATAAAGAACTATTTAAGATTGTCTGTGTGCCAGGAACGACTTGCAAGTTTTGCATTAATATCAATTTAAAAAAATGTTTTACATAAATTTACTACCATATTACACATAGTTGCAAACAGAAAAGCAGGGAAAGAAAATTTTAATATTTAAAAGTCTGCGATTTGCATTCATTTAAAAAAGGTTTTTGTTCCCTCTGAGAAACAGTTTTCGTGATTGCTGAACATATACTACTCAGTATCATATATAGAAGTATTTAGTAGTGTTTTTGAAATATGGAAATTTCACAAATTCATTTGGCAGCAGCCTGGACTTTTAGTCCTTTACATACTGCTCCACAACTTTTTATTCATTAGCTGTTGCAGTAGTGAGAGCCAATTTTTTTTTGTTCAATTTTGTTGCAGATGATATGGTTATAATATGCCATTTTGTTTATTACTACAGGTTTCCCTTGTTCCTTGAAAGTGCTTGAAATGCATTCAAGAAATCAAGGACCCTTCCAATTTATTTTCTCTTTTTTCCTGGGTAATGACAACCATTGTTTCCACTCTTTCTGTATCAAAGAAATCACGAGACTGCATGTTTGTAACAATTAAAGGTTTTTTCCTTCTACACTTCATGATTTCTATACATTCAGCAGGTAGATACAATCTCTTGACATGCTGCAAAGCACATTCAATGTTGCTGAAGTCAGCATCGTTTGGCAAATAACAGTGCCCTGAAACTAAATACTTAAGAGTAATAATACATTGTAATGAGCGATAGTCCTACAAACAGGCTTTCAACAGTAAAAATGTCTTTATGTTCCGGTTTCATAAACTTGTTGGTACTACTGGTGATATTCATGTATTGGGTCATGTACAACTTGTATATAGTGTGTAATTACATTTATTAAATTTTATTATTATTTTAATTAATTCCTTACCAATGTTCCCTTTAACATGTACAGAAAATGGTTTTGACCTTGATAGTTGTGACGTCACCGGAAGTGAGTTGATAAGTTTATCAGCTCGGGAAGTACATCCAGTGATAAGGAACCCAGCAGTAGCTGCAGCGTCTAGAGCTACGGAGCGCTGCCGCGATTTGCGCATTACTGCTGGACCAGCCAGCGCAGGCTGACGTGCTTGTGAACTGAATCAGTGGTTCACATCCAAAATGTGTACTGCACGTTATAATAAGAGAAGACACTACTCAAGAACCATTTTCCGGAACGTTGGAAGTTTCAGTTGTGATGTTGCTAAAGATGACAACGTGTTTGTTTAGCAAGTATCTCAATATTATATAACTGTTTGTTTGCGTGTGCATGCACACTAATACACACTGGCTTACGGTAGTGCTTGAAATGTACATGCTTCTGCTGTACAGTGTTCCAAGCATACAGCTGAAAATACACTGTGACAGAGATGTACAGTGCTCCTGATATATGCAAAAATACAGTATACTCGAGGCATATGATGCATGTCGAATACCAAGAATATGCCATTTTGGTTGTGAACATTTTAGTGGAGAAACTCCCTTTCACTTTACCTAAATTAGTTCTTTTGGCTAGTTGTTTAGAAAAATGCCATAATGGTAAAAATGTATATATATTTTGTTACTTTTTGTGGTTGTTAGGCCGTGTCATAAATTGTTTTTGTCCTAATATTGTGCACTAAATAAGACTAAAACAGCAATTTCCACACTCTAACAGTAAATTGACATTTTTGGGCAGAAGCTAACAAAGTTAAGTATTTTGTCAAGTCTCTATTTTTTCTTTCAAAGTTTACTAAAAAATTTTGCAATGTTCTATCTGCGTTGCTTAGAACGCATTTATCGTAATTTACTTTTCCATTTCACGAAAGTGGCATTTACTGCGTCTTTCAATTTCTAAACCAAAAAAACTTAATGTTGATTTTTTTTTTTTTTCCCCTCATTTTGCTGTTAATCTTCTTGTTTCAGCCTTCCATTATGCTAATAGTTATTCCTGTGTTACTCCTCTTGAATCTTGCATATCCAACATAATAGTAAGCGAGTCTTAGTCTACTTGTTCCATCAGCGTAAGAATTAAAGTACTGCATTTCCGATAAAACTCTTATATGTTTTGTCCTCTCTCTATTATTTGGCAAGTCCTATTTCTTGAATTTTCCTCCACGAAGAATGCATAAAGTGAAATTTCTTCCTGAAACAGTTGTTCCTGGAAACATGTCGTGAGACACCTTATGCGTAGCCATTTCAAAGTCTATTTTTGTATTTTGGGTTTCAACTCAGGAGTCTAAATCTTCACCCAAACAAAAAATTGCCTTTAAAGAGCTTCATTCCTACTCACATCAGGATGATCAAAATTGGGTGGACGTTGGTTTCTTCCTCTGTACTGCCCATATCAAAATGAACTGTATATAACTGCTGGAACTGTTGACGACTTCTAAAATTTCCATTCAAGAAACACTTTTTTTTTGCGTCTTTAAGAAAGGTGTTGATATCTTCCACTGCAAATACTTCTTGTCTTTGTACCATAGCTACATCACAGATCATAAGGAAACTGTTTCTGTCGAGTAAAGTAACTAGTTCCTGGGAAAATGGTATCGCAGAACCTGTCTTAGGATTTTGGTCAATCCTTCGTTGCATGCATAGATTTGACTTCACATTATGTTAATTGTGTGCTTTGACCATCTTGTCATATCCTCGTATCTAGTAATTCCTGAAATAATGAAAGTATAATAATTTAAAAACTATTCCATTTAATTATACACATGTTTCAGTAGTTTTTATTATGTACATTTTGAACTTGCAAATAAACTCAGCTAAATGATAATCTGTAGACACTAAATATACAAATAAGATATTGGATATTTGAACAGTTTAAAATTATACTTGCGCTTGTCGAAATATTTCATGAACTCGAATAGACATGTCCGCCACTCATTTTCTACATACAGCAAGTATGTTGCTAATTTTTGTTTTTTCCTCTATTGGCACACATGTTTGTGATATTATGTGATATTACTAAACTTTCACTCACTTACTGCCCATTAGTTTTTACTGAGTCAGTGCGCATAGGTGCTTGTACTCGGATTTTCTGTAGTTTGTACGAATTACCTTGCCTTGCTACAGAGTTAGGGATGTTACTAAAAATAATACAGGTTTTTGTGTTTGCAGTTTTATATATAAAAAAAATTCCCTTCATATGTATTTTCTTAAGTATACTTGCGATAACAAATGCTGAAGTCAGATTACTGCAATATGCAAAATTGTAAATATTAGCATAATTTGTCATATTTGTTAGGAATAAATCTTGGATCAACAAAATTGGTAAAGAAACGTAATATTTAACTTAGTGCAGTAGTGGAAATGTAATTTTTTCTAGAAATAGAGATTGAGATAGTTCCAGCTGAATCAATTTTCAATACCAGAAATTATATTCGAGAGTATTGAACAGACATTGACATGTTAAAATTGCATATGTTCGTTATGTGATGCTGCCAGTTTGCTGACTATTTGTTTTAAAATGAATATTGTAAAAACTCCTAGGGCACCAAAAGACAACACAAAGAACTTTATCTTTTTTGGTGGTGACTTTCAAACATGTAATTTGTCAGATATGTGTTGTAGGATTTAAGGCACAGAATATTCTCTCTTTTGCAAAAAAAATTGATTGCCCTGAAGGTGCCATTGCAAGGGCACGTAAGTGGGTACAGACACAGAACATGGTAGTATATATACAGAAAATATCAAAATATTGTACCACACCAAGCATGTATTGCAAGGGACCAATACTTGCAGGATGCACTTATGGTCAGTTTCATGTAATTTGGTGAAATTCTGACAGTTCGACGAAAGGAGCGCCATTTTTTACTTTTTGTTTATGTATCCTTTCGCCATCAGCTTGTAATGACGCAGTATGCTTAATTTTTCGGGACACTGGTGTAAAATTCTTTCGTGTGTATTTAGCTTTGGAAAGCTTCGTAATATTTTGTCAGGTTTCAAGTTAAAGCCGTGGTGGTTCGTTTCCCGTGTTTGTTTGTCGAGCAGACGTGTGCTTTTGAAGGTTATCGAATGGACATCTGCTGTTTACGTTGTAACAGGAGTCCGTTTACCGTCTAGTTTCGAAAGTTGTTGTTTTGGTTATGCGGCCGTTGCGGGTACAATAACATGTTGTGAGCGCGGGACACAGCGTAGTTTTGGATGACGCTACTGGCAGATGCCGGAGGCCATGCGCTTATCTTAGGAGAAGGGGGAGATAGGCCTGCCTAATATATACTGGTGGTGCCTATCGCCTAGAGAGAAAGTCACCAACCGTCGAAGAAGACGCGTCGGGCGTGAGAAGACGCACCAGCCCGAAAGGGCGTGGGTCGTTAGGGTGCTAGGAGGGAACGAACATCCCTCCTGCCTCAGTAACTTAGTCGTGCGATGTAAGTTTGAGACATTAATAAACCGTAAACTACTGTGGCGCTGTTTTCTGCACTGGTATAACTGATTGTGAAAGTTCGTACTCTGTAAACTGGAAAGTCGTCTGTGCACTGTGAAACTTCAATGATAAATAAAGTATAAAGCAAACTAATCTGGAACTTCTTCTTTTTAATTAATCGGCGTCACCTGGTACTGAGTCTCGTATTCTACCTATGAGCAAGCCGTGGCAACGTAAACATTCGGCAGGGTAATCAGTCCACAACGTCACAACATGGAACGCAACGGTGAGGCTATAATATAATAAACATCGGCCAGGTAACAAAGTGTGGAACATTACAACATGGCGCCCAACTGTGCGGCTGCATTATTATAAATACGGAAGTAACTAAGCCGGAACGTTACAATATGGCGCCCGGCCGCGGGGCTCGAATGAAACCACGTGAGCACGATTAACCACGCTTGAAGATGAAGACGAATCATTACAAGCTGGTGCATCAAGTGGAGGCTGTATTTTTTATCAACACCCTGTCAGCTAATCCACTTGCCATTATACTGTAATGCTAAACAAATTTTACAATATTTGAGACTGACATCTGTCTTAAAAAAATTAGTAGGTTATAAAAGTAAAAATATAAAACCTTGCAAATATTTTATATTTGCTAACTCTTTTTTAATTTGTCCGAGACAGTGAATTTGGGTTTAAATTTGCAAGATGGTAGTTGTAGCTATTATCACACTTTGGACGTTATAGCTAATATATTCGAGTTTGAAATATGTGACATGGAATAATGTTAGAATTGCTTAAAAACTCTTTACGCGTTCCCCACTTTCTTCGGAAACAAGGCAATGGGTTTTCAGGAGAATAATATGGCGTATAATTTACGTAGGCGAACATAAATTACTAGTACTCAAAATCGCTGTACACAAAATATATGTTACTTTAAAAATTATGCAGAGCTTGCGAAAAATAAAACTATTGGTATCTGTTCTTAAATTTGTTATATATTGCATACAAGCGCTATTCTTTTCTGGCTGGTAATGCTTCGGAAAATAATTGCTAGATTGCACGCACAACATGTCAGAGCGAGGTGTGAGCTGCTTGCTTTACTCAATTTCTGTATGCTTTTGTAATTAATATAAAGCATGTATGGAAAGCATGGTAGAGAGAGGTGATAAGACGTGCAAAAAAGTTTTGGAAGTTGCGTTTCGTTTGGATACGGATTGTTTTAATGTGCCTTTAATTTTGAACACCTATATATTTCATTTTTAGCACGAAGTTTAGTTTCTAACACTAAAACCGCTGTTTTATGACCACGCAAAATAAAATGTATTAATGAATGTAGGAACTCTTTCTTATCCGCATATTTTCTGCTTGTCTGATGTGCGTCGGCAATGCACTCAGAATAGCCAATGTAATATTAATTTTTGTTCGTTCGTGCATCAGCTTATACAAAGTTTTGTAAATGACACATTGTTTGTTTCGAATATGTCAAGTTGCCACTTGGTGACAGTCAAAATCTCACCAACTTATATGAAACTGACTTTAGTATGGTGTTGGACCACCCATAGCATGGAGGCAGGCAGCAATACGGTCAGGCAAGGAGGCATACAGATGTCTGATGTTTTCCTGAGGAAGATCCTGCTGCACCTGGTTAAATTGACCTTCCAAATCTATCGTAGTTGCCACTGGTTAAAGTTGCCATCCTATCTGGTCCCATACATTCTCAATGGGCAAGAGATCTGGGACCTTGATGGCCAATGAACCATGTTATCATGAAGGCAGGCAAGAGATACCCGTGTTGTGAGAGGCCTGGCATTAACATGCTGGAAAATGGGGTTGTCAAGCTGTACCAGGAAGGCAAGTGCACATGGTCACAGAATTTCCTGGATGTACTGCTGTGCTGTCAGGGTTCCTTCAATCACCACCAGTGGGTTGCGAGAATTGTAGGAAATGGCACCACACACCATGACACCTCTCATTTGGGAGGGTGTACCACTCTACAACGTAGTGTGGATTACTACACTGGCTAGGACATCTCCTCCCGACTTGAATTTGGCGGTTGTCGGTATCCAGACAGAGCCATGATTCATCGCTGAGCGCTACTCGTCGCCAATCCGCAAGCTGCTGTGCTGCACTTTCCTGGCAGATAGTCACACACGTGCTCTGTGATGCTGTGGTCAAAATGGTAAGACGTCGTAAAGGATGCGGCGACGACAGATTCCTCTCTACTAGCACCTGGATATACTGGTGGACACAGGCATATCCCCAACTGCAGTGACAAGTCCCTCAATGGTGTGCAGCGACACCCGTGGAGTGCTTGCAGCCTGTACCACGATGAAATGATCTTCCCTGCTAGTGGTCCACCAGGGTTGACCCAAGCCTTCTCAATGGGTGTGTGCACCCTCCTGTTCCCACTATGGCGAACACTGACTCGCAGTATAGGCAGAATGGTTCAAGTGGCAAGTAATGCTCCAAAACATCCAACCTGCCTCCCAGAGGCCGACAATGCAGCTTATATTAAACTCGTCGAGCTGGACAAAGGCTTGTCGAATGCACTGTCAGGACATGCTGCGTGTTCACTGAACTTGGCTTTGTTGCTCACATTGCCGATAAGGCCTTATTTGGTTTCTTGCGCCTGTGAATTTATGGATGGACATGTATGCCCGCTAGTGGCACATCCGCACAAGCAAATCGCATTAAATGCAAATGGGACACGCGTCTGGTTATGGCGAAACTGTGTGGCAACCTTTGTTGTGCTCGTGCTAATAGTTTATAGTGATAAGTTTTTTTTTTTTTTGCAAATGAATGTATGTGCTATAAACACAAAGGACAATAGAATTATATTAAATAAAAACAATGAATGACACATACAATCCTGCGAAAATAAAAGGTTTGGGTTATCTGTGGCAAAAAACAGCGAAATAAGACTAGAAAAAAATAATTTATCCTTAAAGTGGGCTTTTATAGGGGCAAACACAATTAAACTCATTCAAGGTAGGCCTGTTTAAGGGATTTGAAATATGTGTAGGGCTCATATATTCCACAAAATGTGCAAATATGACTTGGCATACAACCAGGTTTGGTGCCTGCCAAATGTTAATTGTAAAAAAAGTGTTTTCCATGGTTGAAAATTATGGAACACACATTTTATGTATGTCATTTATGAAAGTGAAAAAGTAGATCTGACAACAAAATGCCAAAAGAATTTACTGTTAGATATCATTTACAACGTAGGACCATATGCATAGTTAAAAGTAGCCTGTTTTAAGTATTATCGTTGAAATGGAAGTACAAACAATCTTAATTATGTTATATGCAAAATGTATACTCAATTTTCTGCACTCCGAAAAAGTTGTTGAAAATTGTAGTATTTAAATGTGAGATTTTACTTTAACTATACTACATAATCCTATGCATATGGCCTATACACAATCTGTACCAATTCAAAAATAATTCACATTTGTTCTTGGAGGATAAAAACCATTTTAGTGAATGAGAATAAACCTACATTATAATTTATTTGGATTCTTTATTTTTCTAGCACCATAAATTCATATGTTAAATGTTTTCGTCTAGAAAGCGGAGGTAAATATTGTCACTGCTGAGAATTAATGAAAACAACTGATTTTTTAAAGAAAATACTAATAGCTTTTGCACAATTTTTTATCTGCTGGACAATCTTGATGTACAAATCAACCATCCCTGTTTCTTTTTTCCAATGAAGGATTTTCTGAAAAATGTAAAATTCCTTTATTTTTATAATCTCTTTTTCCAAGAGTTTATGATGTTATTATTGTATATAAATGTGAATATTGTAATGTTTCTTCTTTAGCCTTCTTTTAGAAATNTCTTTCTTCTTTAGCCTTCTTTTAAAAATCAACCACCTCAAATTGACTACATCCTGGGATCAACGAAGGACAAAACTCCAGCTGAACTAGTAGGAGTAGATAAGGTGGAGAAGTGTACATAGGACAAACAGGCATAAGAATAATAACTAGACTCTAAGAACACATCAGGGTTTACAAATATAGAAGCCAGCAATTGGCACTAGTAGNTGTTTCTTCTTTAGCCTTCTTTTAGAAATCAACCACCTCAAATTGACTACATCCTGGGATCAACGAAGGACAAAACTCCAGCTGAACTAGTAGGAGTAGATAAGGTGGAGAAGTGTACATAGGACAAACGGGCATAAGAATAATAACTAGACTCTAAGAACACATCAGGGTTTACAAATATAGAAGCCAGCAATTGGCACTAGTAGAATGTTCTATAGCAACAACACACAGCATAGATTTTGACATACTCAGCACAATGCCAATATCCCAAACTACAGAGAAAGAAAAATAAGAGAAGTCATAGAAATAATTAAACATCCAAACAACATGTACAGCGAGTAAGGCTTCAAACTATATAATATATTCATCTCTTTGTGGGGAACCGACAGCGGTATGAGAAAAAGGCCCCATAGGATTGGCAGTACACCTCAGCCAATCAGGAGCAAGGAAGGCTGTGATTGGCTGACTTACCAGCCATCCAGAAAACACTTGATGCAGCTCGAATCCGAAAGCCAAGAACACATTGGTAATGGCTGTGAAGGCCTGCAATCTATTTTGTTTAAACAACGGTTTACGAGTGAGTTTGTCCCCCGAATAAAAAAAAAATTACATACTTGAAAATGCTAATAAAAATATTACTAGTCCTTGAAAGCACACCAGCACATCTAGTTGAACTATGGTATGAAGAAAAGCAAGGCGTAAAAATGTGGTTCCTGACCTCTTTTATTACAAGCTTATAGCAGCCTGTGGACTAAGGGGTTAATAAAGCTTGAAGAGCCACAGCAGGCACGAACTTCTCTCAGAAATACTTTGCAGTTTGGAGACTGAAGACACTGGTGGCTGCTCTAAAGACTATAACATTAAGGATCTCATCTACATGGTGGCCAAGAACTGTAAAGAAATTCCTGTATATACATTTGTTAAATCTTTGAGAACTATGGTAAAATGGCAAAAAGCATTTGAAAAAAATTAAGGCGGTAATCCTGCAGCTGAACACAATTATAAAGAAGCACCTGTAGTGGGTGATAACAACACACTACTTATTGATTTGCAGAAAATTCTTGACTAATGGGCTTATTGAATAAGATGTACAAGATTGTGATTATGAAATTGTTCAAGCAGTGCAGTTAACAGTGATGGCTGCAAAGAAGAAGACACCCAGAAATAAAAAGAAAATAAAATTAGCCACAGTGAAGTGAAAGCAGCACTGGAGTTGGTAACATTGTACATTAAGCAGTATAAAGAATTCACTGCAGTTTATATGATGTTAATGAAAAAATGGTAAGATTTCACTTTCAAATAAGTGATGGATTCAAAAAAGCAAAAGAAAATTATTGATTTCTTCTACAGAGGTGCCAAGTATTACGAATTTTTCCATAGTTTGTACGATTTATATGGCCTCGCTACAGAATTATGGATGTTAACTAAAATAATACAAATTTTGACATTTTCAGTTTAACCAAATTTCGTTCACTGCATATATGTTTTCTGAATTATACTTGCGATAATGAGTGTTAGAATAATATTTTTGGCAGTGCGCAAAATTGGAAGTATTAGCATAATTTCTTGTATTTGCGTAAAATTAATCAGTGATCAGCAAAATTTGTAAAGAAATGTAATAAAACTGTGTGATGTAGTGAAAACGTCTTTGGTTCGAGACGTTAAAATGCTGTGTGGTTATGTTAAGTGATGCGCCTGTCAATTTGCTGACGAATCAGTGGAAAATGAATATTCTGAATTCTGATAAGGCACGGAAAGTCACAACCAATGACCATTAAAATGTGTCTTGTATTAAAACATGTAATTTGCCAGATATATTTCTTAGTATACAACACACACAATATATTTCCTATAAGCACAAATGGCAGCAATGTTGCATTTAAGAAAATACAATGAATGACATATACAATGCAGTGAAACCTCTTTGCTGCGATCCCATTTATTGAGTTTTCCCGTAACAGTGGTTTTTTTGTGAAGGGTCCCTACAACTATCCTATATAAACAATGTTAAATAAAACTGCATTCTACGGCTCTTAAAACATCAATTTTCTGGATCCATCGATCAGATATTCTGCCCGAAAGCCAAAATATATTCTGAACAATCGTTTACTTATGAAATGCAGTGGATTTTCTATGATTCATTCCAGTTATTTACGTTTTACTGTATTTCTCATTGGTACATTCGCCAAAGATTGCACGCATCATTCGTTTTTTAATGCTATATGAATGCAAAACAACCTCGATAATCGACAACTGGTGCTATCAATAGTATTGTTTACATTCCACAACAGTTTTTTGTTTTTTATAGACAACCATTCTTCTTCTTTTTCTTCCTACGTCTTTACTGCATTTGTATGTTGGCGACAATGAGAAACAGTTTTGTATTCTTTTTATTTTTACAGGTTTTGCTTTTTAATGACATCTTTAGGCTATTGGTTTATACCAACATGCATTTTGAGGTTATGTACAATATTTCTCAGGTCTAAAATCAAAGTCCTCATCCATCGTTGTCCTACATGCTTAGTTTTCTCTTGTTGGTCCACTGAAAAATGAATAATCGAGAATCCACTTTACTGCATGAATAGCAATTTTTCAATACCGGCGGAAAAAAACAGCAAAATAGACATGAACGAAAAATATGTCTCTTCATAGCAGGCTTTTATGTTGGCAAACACAATTGAACTCATTCAAGGTAGGTAGGCCTATTTAAAGGATTTGAAACATCTTTCTTTTAGCAAGTTTTTATTACTGTTTAATTGTTTAAAATGTGTGTGTGTATCATGTTTTTTGTGAAATGTGCAACAAGGTTAAGTTGCCTGTGACATGTTAATGGTAAATATTGAGAATTGCACTACTGAAAATTATTGAAAACTACTGATAGCTTTGGAAAATGATTGGCACCTCTGCTTCTAAAATACTTACACATGTATTTTTCTTCTGTAATCACATAAGTATTTTTAAAAATACAGTGATTCAGTAAATGTGTGTTAATGTCTTTTTCTGTTTAACTTATGAAGTAATCATTACTGTTCATACTCCATATTGTAATTCATAATTACTGGACATTTCATTATCCAGCCTAGAGTCTGGTTTCATGATGGTTAGTTTAAAAGGCACCTGCTGTATGTAATTCTGTTTGTGCTCTACCAGTTTATTTCAACACTTGGCATATTGTGTTTTGTTGAATTAATTTAATTTTTATACAAATTTTTTTTTCAATTATTTTGAAAATTTAAAAATAATTTTTAATAAGGTAATTTAGATAACTTATATTATAGATCTGGTTCTGATCTCCAGTGAGCGTAATTAGTATCTATGCTCAGCACAACTAGACACATGGATGTTTATATTACCATAGTCACCATTAAACTGATACTTCTCCCATTAAGGGTGGCATCTTAAACATTTTGTTTGCAGTCCTGCAAATTCCTCACGTATAAGAAGGGGGACTGTCTCTTAAGGGTCTCTTAAATATTTTGTAAATCAAGCTTAAATTCATGAACTCAGTAGTGAGTCCCTCTTTCTCGAGGCATTTGAGTGTCAGAACCCTGTGTGCGAGGCTAAAAATGCAAAGCGAGTTTCCAGATATAGGCAGTTAGCAAAAAGGTTTAGCTGAAATGGATTCTGCGAAGAGCACATGCGTTTTTAAAACTATTTGTAAATTAATATGTATGGTACTAAAGTTGGTACTAATGGAAAAAGAAACATAAATGTGCGTACAAATTATGAAATATTTTATAATTTGTTCTATATATTCAGCCGAGGCATTCTTTTCTCTACTGTGACATAAAATTATAAAACTGATACTTAAAATTTAAAAAAATGAACACGAAAACCTACAACAAACTGCAATAATTAAAAATATGAGTAGTAATAGGAAAGTGAAAATTCTGTTGTTCTAGCAAGATGTGGTTGGTAGTCGTGTGGTTATAATAGCAGGGTTATGGTAGCAAGCTGCTGATATTTTGATGTATGTTTAAATCCCAATTCAGAAAAAAAAATTATTTTTAATACTATACTTTTTGAAACTTTGCAGAACTTAGATTATTTTCTTCCAAAACACACTATTAGCAGCACAAATGACGACAATCAATTAGAGATTTTTACACATAGTTTCACGGAATTTGTGGAAAACTCCTTTCCTAGGAAAAAAAACATACTCATAAACATAGAAATGTGTATGAGACTAGTTCTATTTTTGCCGAGATGGTTTTAGATATATTTACTTGGTAGCCATTAAGAATAATGCTTATGTTGCATCAAACTATGATAAGATGAGCGAGTAACAGATAGATATCATTGTACATAATCAATCGGTTTTTGAGGTTAGTTTTCTAATTTTCTGTATATTTTTTCACGCCTTCATTTTTCTGAGTCAAGAACAGTATTTTATCTACCAGTACATTTTATCTCAATTATCAAAACTATGTATGGCGGCGCCATTTTTACAAGTACAAGGAGAGGTTAACTGGATGTGAGTCATTTATGGTAGGTCAAGGCCTTTCATAACTTTGAGAGTGCTCGCAACTGTAACCAATATGCAAAAAACTCGCTAATTGTTTAAGAATTTCATTTTCCTTCCAAAACAAGATGTGTACCGAATGTGGCGTGCATCTCCATCGCAAAAATGACTATGAATACCAGCCTAAAAACCAGATTCATATTGTGTGTATGTTCATTGTATTTGTTAAATGAATAATTGTTTTATGGCATCACAAAATTTTCTGCAAAAATTATCTATGATTACAAAAAAGCTGTAAAATCTGTGAGTGTAAATTTTTTAAGCATACTTCATCTAGTAGTCTTAAGCATGCAAGATGAAAAGTAAAGAGCTAAGTATATATTTTATTTGTCGTATTATTTTGAAAAATTAGGCCTTCTTAAAACATGCTCACTTATTACTTGCAGTATGAACACCACAATATCTGAAAAAGACGAACTCACTAATATTAAAGTAGCCTTTTTTTATTTTTAAATGATCAACAATTCCTTTTGCATGAAACATGTCAATAAAATGTACTTATTTTCATTGTTTTTATTTGTGGGGGGGGGGGCATGGAGGTGTAGTTGTTAGATAGACTACTCACCTCCCACCAAGGCAAACTGGGTTCGATTCCCGGGGGTTCCCCCCCCCCCTGATTTTTGCATGTGGGAATCGTGCTGGATGATGCCGCTGGTCGGCTGGTTTTCTCAGGATCTCCCATTACTCCTGCCCTTGAATTCTGATGCTGCTCCATACTCACCTCGCCTTATGCTCATCTGCTCTCAAAACCTCAATGTTAAGAGCTGCCCAAATCACTTCACTCAGTCAGTCACTCACTCACACTCTCATTCACTCGCTGACTCACTCACTCACTCACTCGCTGACTTACTCGCTTACTACATTGGCTTTTTATCCTGAAACGTAACCTAGAATGTTTCAGGTTTTATAATTAAACCATATTATGCTATTAACTGGTTNTACAACTTCAAATCATCTGTCATTAAGAATGTATTAGACAAAGACAAACCAGCTAAATTATTATGATAAACACCCAATCCACTCTGCCAACGAGCATTAATACCGAAAGGATCATGTGTAACAAAACGACCACGCTTCTCATTAACTAAGCGGCGGACACGATGTATACGCCTCGGGCCCCTAGCCCGGAAACGTCGTTTCGAACGAAGACGTCGAACCCGCGTCTTCCGAGTCCGACGAAACGAGGACCACTTCTTCCTCCACGACCTCCGTTTTCGGAACAACACTCGCCTCCGCCTCCCAAAACGGAGTCGACGCATGCACGGAGGCAAGGCTGCCGCCGTGCGTCAGTCCAGCTTAGAGCAACGTAAACATACTGTACATGACCAAACATTCTTACATCACCATTAGTACCAACTAACTTTCTGAAAATCCAAATAGCATCTCCAAGTTCAAATCGCAACTTACGACGAGAATACAATACAATTATTATGCAACGTAAACATACTGTACATGACCAAACATTCTTACATCACCATTAGTACCAACTAACTTTCTGAAAATCCAAATAGCATCTCCAAGTTCAAATCGCAACTTACGACGAGAATACAATACAGGGTTAGATGCAATACTAATAACAGAATTAGATGTAGCAACGAGTTCATTGATGGCGAAAGTCTTCCAACATATTATATCTCTTGAATCTAGTTGACTCAAAAAGTTGACACCTGATACAGTGCTGTTGTGTGGATGTCTGTAAAAGCATACTTCGAGTATGCCAGACCCATTGTGTGCAGTCATTCCTTGTAAAGCAAATCTGTACATGAAACTTGAAAGTACAAAACTCTCTTCAGCTGTAGTAACTTGCTTCACGAAATGTTGATCATCTTTCATAATGTCACAATCGAATGATCCAATGTTCCGAACAACAGGTCTTGAGATGTATCGTCTCCTTCTATAATAGCGTGCCCGCCTCATGGCTCCCTAAAGAGTGATGCACAGCAATATAATACAACGACCTGCACCGTACCACGCTCTAAGCTGGACTGACGCACGGCGGTAGCCTTGCCTCCAATGTTAAATGTTTTGAACGCCCGCTGACACAGTAGAACTAGTGTGCCTAGCGCGCAGCTGACAAACAGATAAGAACTTCCGGCCCAACTGATAAGAACTTCCGGCCCAACTGATAAGAACTTCAGGTCGTTGTATTATATTGCTGTGCATTACTCTTTAGGGAGCCATGAGGCGGGCACGCTATTATAGAAGGAGACGATACATCTCAAGACCTGTTGTTCGGAACATTGGATCATTCGATTGTGACATTATGAAAGATGATCAACATTTCGTGAAGCAAGTTACTACAGCTGAAGAGAGTTTTGTACTTTCAAGTTTCATGTACAGATTTGCTTTACAAGGAATGACTGCACACAATGGGTCTGGCATACTCGAAGTATGCTTTTACAGACATCCACACAACAGCACTGTATCAGGTGTCAACTTTTTGAGTCAACTAGATTCAAGAGATATAATATGTTGGAAGACTTTCGCCATCAATGAACTCGTTGCTACATCTAATTCTGTTATTAGTATTGCATCTAACCCTGTATTGTATTCTCGTCGTAAGTTGCGATTTGAACTTGGAGATGCTATTTGGATTTTCAGAAAGTTAGTTGGTACTAATGGTGATGTAAGAATGTTTGGTCATGTACAGTATGTTTACGTTGCATAATAAATAATAACATGCATTAACTAACTTTGTATTTAATAATTTCACAGAACCCTCTCTTTTCCCTGCACCAATCACGAAAACAGGTCTGGCCTTGCAAAAGGGATTCACTATAGCGTGCAACGACCTGCACCGGATGTTGGGCCCGTCCCGGAAGTTCTTATCAGTTGGGCCGGAAGTTATTCTGATGCTGCTCCATACTCACCTCGCCTTATGCTCATCTGCTCTCAAAACCTCAATGTTAATAGCTGCCCAAATCACTTCACTCAGTCAGTCACTCACTCACACTCTCATTCACTCGCTGACTCACTCACTCGCTGACTTACTCGCTTACTACATTGGCTTTTTATCCTGAAACGTAACCTAGAATGTTTCAGGTTTTATAATTAAACCATATTATGCTATTAACTGGTTTCAATGTGCAGGTCTTAATGCTCCACATTTACTGAATGCACAAAAATTCCTGTCTAGACTCTGAGGAGGTCAGAATTATTGAAAGCTTATACACATTGTGTGTTTCGGAATTACTGCAGTGTTAAGTATGTGGGTGGTTAGTGAAAACTGGGTAGTGAATTTGCACATACATAATGCTTAATTTAGTTTTACAATACAGGCTGATTCTAAAATCATGGGACAAACTTTGAGGTGTGGTAGAGCTAACTAAAACAAACAATTATTGTATAGGAATATAAGGGCGTAAGTGACGTGTTGAGACACAAACACAAACATAAAACATGACATGCAAAACATTGTTTATTTACGTCACCGCTAAATGCCTTTTTACAGCAATGTTTATAATAATTGCTCAAAATTGCTACCACAGACAGTAATGCAAGCTTGGTAGCGTCTGTGGAGTGATTGGCGAACAGATTCGAATACGCCGGGTATTTCATGCACGCGTGCAGCCGCACAGGATAGTCGAGGGATGAGATCTTCAATGGAATCAACTGGAGTCTTGTAAATGAGGGCTTTCAAATGCCCCCATAGGAACAAATCGAGACTCGATGAAAATGCATTTAGCGGCGACGTTGTAAATAAACAATGTTTTGCATGTAATGTGTTATGTTTGTGTTTGTGCCTCAACGCATCACTTCCGCCCATATGTTCCTATACAATAATTGTTTGTTTTAGTGAGTTTTACCCTCCCTCCCCCCTCAAAGTTTGTCCCATGATTTTAGAATCATCCTGTATAGTGACTTATCATAATCCTGGATATCTGAATAAACTCAACTGGCTGCGAATGAAAAATGTTTATATGTTCCACTGTCTAAACATTGGCATACACACTCTTTACCTTAAAAATGACCATTATCATTACATTTAGCAGGGCTAAGCAGGCTTGTATACCAAATTACATCTCACAAGTAAATTGCTTTCTATCATACAACTTGAAAATTTTTCTTGGGAAACAAATTTTGTAACAAATGGGACCTTTCACATAGCAGAAGCATTATCTGCAATACATATTAATATCATTTGAAAGCAATATTACCTTTGGTAATATTAGCAGTGCATACACAGTGAATTCTTTGATATCTCTATGTATGACACATAACTTTTCACATTTTGTTTAATGTAAATCATTTTTCATTATCGGATCAAAAGTATCCAGACACCCCTTTGTAAACATAAACTTGCACCGAGATGTCACTACAACTGCTGCCACTATAAAAAGAGGCAGGGGGATTCAATGTTGGTCAGTGCTTTAGAATACCTGAAGAATGGATTAAGCAAGGGAGCTCAGTAACTTTGAACATGGTATATTTATTTATTACCATATCAGTAAGCAATGCTTCAGGGCCATTTCTGCCCATCTGAAAATGCCCAAGTTGATCGTCAAGGTTGTGTTTGTGAAGAAGAAACTAGAAGGCACAACTGCAACAAAACCACAGCCGGATAGGCCATGTATATTATTCAGAGACAGGTACTGTCGAGCATTGAAGAAGGTGGTATGGGAACATTGCATGTCTGGTCTATCATCCCTTAATGAATTTCCAAAATTCTTCCAAGCAATTCTCTAGTATCAACGTGATTTATAAACAACACTGTAGGATTAGGCAAATAGGGATTTTTTCTGCCTACCGCATGATAGTATGATAAATTTCAAGACTTACGCTGTGGTCCTTTGTTTATTTATGTGTGTATAACTCAAGAATAATGCATTTTAAAATAGACTACGATTTTGGGCGGGAAAAACGGATGCCGCCATGTTGATGTGGTTGTGACGACAGTATACGTTTTGGACTTTGTTGTTTATATGCAAATGCCTTAGCGTATAACGTGTGCGTTTGGAGTATTTATATTGTTTTGTTGTTTCGGAGGATTTTCATATTATTGCTGTGTCATCAAACACCAGCAAGTGTTGCATAGTTCTACTAAGCAAAAATACAACAAAATGTACTCCTGATAAGATACCTAAGAATAATTTAAGTAAAAAAATAAAGCATGAAACATGTCTAAAACATAGTTAAGAACCCAATTTGCGGCAAAAGTACATGTTTTTTTCATGAAAATTAATTCAGCATTTAGTAAATGTGTTTCTTTTTGTAATTGCACTGGCCTAATCCGTAACATGGTAATGTTTATTTTCAAGGCTGTCCCTGTACTGCCAATGAGAAATTGCCTTTGTGTTTCATAAAAACTTTATGGTTCACACAATATGACAGGTATGTTTTTTGCACTTTATTATTAAAATACAAAAACTTCCTTTGTCAGATATAAATACTAATAATGCTATAGTTGAAAATTGCTTAATAATTTTTATGTTATATGCTCCTGTTTATGCCTATGTTAAAAATACTTCTTTAATAAAACTCATGTCATGCTAATTTAATCATGTACATCTATAGATTATCCTTAGTTTTTTGTACAATTAAAAAAAACTGGAATTCGAAAATGATATTACTAATTAATATACCTACATAAGGAAATATAATGTTCGTCAAATGTGCTCTCAAAAGGCTTCGCGTTTTTGAGAATTGAGACGTATGTGTTTGCAGGAAAATATTTAAATTAAGCATAATGACATGAGTCTAAAATAAAAGTAGTTATTCGTGACAGTGAAATTTTTATTTCAATATTTACCTAAAAGTTTTAATTCATTGCCTATTGCTGTACTAAAATGGTGTTTTGAAATGCAGACTTCATTTCAAACATCGACAAAGGCAGCGACAATTGAAGAAAAATCATGTTAAAAGTATCAGTAAATTTTGCAAGAAACATACGTTTCCAAAAACAGTTTCACCCCTTTTTCAAAGTTTCTGTGTAATCCGTGGCAACTAGACTAAAATATGTTTGCACACATGCTGACATAAGATGGTGAGACCAAAACATGTACATCTATGTCATATGCACGTTAACCAATAGCAAACGGTTTTAATTGTTTACAAAAGAGTTTAAAAATTTACATTTTGAAATTGTGATAATTTTAAAACTAAAGTGTGCACAGGAATATTATTTTGCATGGTAGTATTATATACAGTAATTATTTTAATGGCATCAATAAAAGTGTAACAGATTTTCCAGAAGAATCCCTGTTAAGAGATATGGGGAAATAAAAAACATTTCCACAAGAGACTACCAGACATGAGTTTTATACGTTGAAAAACAAAATGTTTTAGAAAAGAAATAAGCATGGAACTTTCATAATGTTCTGTAACTTGCCTGACAAACGTTATGTCTTACAAATATCCTCATTAAAACTACCAGTGTTTTGGAAAAATGTACAATGATAAAATCTCCTGTGAAGTTTTCATAGCATGTTCGAAGTTACCTCAAGGAAGCTCTGACAATTGCTACACTTCTAAGATGTTCGTTTAAGATGCATTAGTATTGTTCGATGAGGTGTACCTTCCAGGATGTCGCAAATCTCACTGAATTGAAACAACTCTCGATAAAAATATACGGATAAGACTAGTTTCATCATCAACGTGACCATGAAATTTAGAACATGTTATTTCTCATAACTGTTTGTCAAGCACCTGTTTTGTACTTTTTAAAAAAAGAAAATGATATTTGAATGTGTGTGATCGTAGGTACAGGTAAATCAGAACTTTAGGTTCGAGAGCTCTACTCTAAACCTTTTTCTTGTGTAGCAAATCTGCATTTGGTCCATCACCCAAATCCATTTGCATGTTGTTATGTTTTCACTTCTTTGTAGGTTCATCAGTATCAGAAGATTTTGGTCTTCATAACTATAGGTACTTTGTCAGTCTCTCATAGTACATTGAGTTGAAATGTAATGGGCTTAAAAATGTCTTAATTTATAAGGTCACGCAATTGTCTGGCACTCTTAGTGAGCAACTACTTTGGATGAACAGACTGCGTAATAAATGATAGAGGAGAATAATGAGACACGAAAAAATACAATGTGTGTACATGTAAACTGATTGTTTAATTCACATTTATTTTGATAAGAAGATTAACATAACACATACAAATATATAATTAGTAATAAAAATGAATGCAGATATAATACAAAAGCAGAAACAAAAATACAGTCTGTAATTTAACAGAGCACTAATCCACTAAGTTTTATTTATTCTTCACTTTCTACAAGAAACAAAAGTTATTTTATTCATTTTTCTTACTTCTCATAATTTTTTTACTTTTTCATTACTAAATAATGAAGAGTTAAGCAGGCAGCAAAAGGGCAGTATTTTCACCTTAACAATACGTTAATATTTTTATGTTGGCTATAGGTCTACTTTGGTAACGTACATATTATCAAACTCATTAAACAAAAAGAAAGATTAATTATAGTTTTCATTGTACATAGTAACAAGCAACCAATTACAGTAAAACCTTGTTGCTGTTCATTCATTTTTCCCATGTGTAATTTTGTTTTTTTTGGGCTATCCCTAAAACTATCCTATATAAACAATGTTAAAAATACCAGCATACTACAACTCTTAAAACATAAATTTACCCCATCCATTTATCAGCTATTTTGCCCGAAAGCCAAAATATATTTGGTATATTCGTTAAATTATGAAATGCAGTGGGTTTTCAATGATTTTTTCACGTTATTTACATTTTACCGTATTTTTCATTGGTATATTCGCCAAAGATTTTGCGCATCATTCGTTTTTGAACGCTATGTGGATGCAAAACATCACGGATGATTAACAACTGGGTCTATAAATAGTATTGTTTACATTCCGCAACAGTTTTTCGTGTTCTGTAGATACCATTCTGCTTCATTTTCTTCCTACGTCTTTACTGCATTTGTATGTTGGCAACAATGAGAAACCGTTTCGTATTCTTATTCTATGTTTACTGCACTCGTAAGTTGAAGACAATGAGAACGAATCACACAATCTCTGACACTATTCAACGATCTGTGGCATTGTTATTGTAAACTGAATTTGGAATGAGGTTAAAGCCATGACAGTATTTTGACGTGCGTAATTATTAGTGGAAACTATTGGCTGTGTGTTTGGTTAGAATTGTAAAGGTTTGAAAAAGACTGGGCAATTGATGATTGGCAAAAATTGTAGCAAATAAATCTCTTTTAATTTTAACCAAGGCATTAAGTTTGGCTAGGCGGACGAAGGTACACTAAACAAAAATATTATAATAAATAAAAATTAAATTCTGCTCATTTTCAATAACTGAATTTTTAAATTTAAAGTGAATATTTAATCATAAATTGATTTCAATAAGTGGTTTTAATGACATCTTTAGGCTTTTGGTTTAAACAAAAATTTATTTTGAGATTTGTACGTTATTTCTCAGGTCTAAAATCCAAGTCCGCATCCATTGTTTTTCTGCATGCTTCATTTTTTCTTGGTGCACTGAAAAATGAATAATCAAAAATCCACTATGGTATTTTTATCTTCTATATTATAAGAGACACAATTAGGAAACAACATGGTATTGAACTTACAAAAGTTCAGTTTTGCTATATTACAATGTATTCTTTGGAAGATTATAATTAGGAAGAAATAACTTTCTGCTTAATACATAGTGCATTAGCCACAATTCAGCTTGTGATTCACCTTTGAATATTTTTGTTAAGAATCTGAATACAAAAATTTGAATGAGTGAACATGTTGCATAAATATGTACAGGACCTGTAAGTTAGTAAATAATGTTAAAGTGGTAGTTGAGTCACATTCCATGGTTAATAACTTGCCATTTTAGTTACACTCATCATTCAATATTAGGTTAACCTGAGAACATTAATAACTTCACTTGGCAAGTGTTATTAGGTGTTTTTTTTTTATCGATAATTTCTTGCTAGCTCATGTATAACAGCATTTACAACCAGTAATGTTAAAAGTACAGAAAAAATGTAATTGGGCCCAAGTACAATTACTTGCTGAAAATTGTAACTAATTACAAGTAAAAACTATTTCAAATGATAGTAATCAGTAAAATTACATTTACAAATACAATTACGTGATATTTATTTCAAAATTTGAAATACTTTTAAAAGATTTTCCACACTGACACATTTTCGTATTCAGCCTACATTCTGAGTTACACCCTATTGTAAAGGGCTATGAAAATAAGTGAAACTTTGGGCTAAAAACGTATGAAATGCCATTGCAACTTTAGCCACTCGCTCCAAACAAATGATAGCACACTAATGTGCCCAACTCTACTTCCCAGAAGAAGAGTTATACAGACAGTATACAGAAATACGCTGTTGCAACAGGAAATTGGCAAGTATATCCCACAATTACGCGTTTAGAATTTTTCAAAATTTTGGGAATGTTGATGAATAAAATAATTATTGATGTAGGAGCTATGGTGGTATAGTGGTCAGACTACTCGCCTCCCACCTAGACAAACTGGGTTTTATTCCTGGTTGGGCTCTCCCGTTTCCCCTGCTCTTGCATTTTGGCACTGCTCCATGCCAACCTTACTTCACCGTCATTGGCTCTCAAGACCTCAGTATTAAGAGCCGCCCAGATCTCTCCAATTAGTGATGTATAACATAAATTATGCATTGATACTGAAAACGTTACTGCAGACATTCATGTTTGTGCAAAATAAGGACAGGATAGGTCATATCTTGTGTCACCCCATGCACTTAAATTCAGTATCTTCTCAAGTTTGATGGGGTGCTCCATGTCAAACTTAGAATCTTATATATCCAACACACAACTTGCACTTTACATACCTGTTTTCTTTCAACGCAAAAATAAAAATGTGTTGTACATATTTAAATTTATTTAGTCAGTTACTTGACGGTAGTCATTGTCAATTTGTGTGGTTTTCAAATAAACACAGTTAATATTATCAGTCATTTGGTTAAAATCACTATACAAAATATGTCACCAACAGATAGTGAAAATAATACTGCAGTGTGAATTTCCTTCAAGCATTCTTTGGATAGAGAGCTAATTACTTGTATTGAACCACATCAAAATTGTTGTGGAAGGATATGTTGAGCAGCAGTAGCCTGTTACTAGATATGCACAAACTGCTTCATATATGCAAATATTGTAATGAGTTAGTAAATTCTTGTGCTAAAGTTGCATGTAAAAACCAAAACAATTCAGTTAGTGATTATGATGAAAACAAGAAGGATGTAAAATTAATTACTTGGTATAAACGGTAATGCAATATAAATTCACAGACTTCCAAATAATTCCTTTTAGTAACTTTATTCCACCCATTGTCTAAACCCTGCCAAATCACTTCACAACAGTTGATTTAAGATATAGGTTTCAAAACCGTTCACAATAACTGTAGCTAATGCGCCATTTAGTGAGTGTTAATATTGATGTTGTGAATTTTGTGCGTGTTATTCATTTGTGATTGTAAATCAATAAAAATTAGAATCTAAGTAAAATAGATGAAGGGAAAAAATTAATGATTACTGACAAGTAACTATTACATATTTTTCACCATAAGTAGATTACAAATAAAAATTATGTTACATTAACTAATTACAAGTAAAAGTTACTCAAAAAGTAAGTGTTACAAGTAACAGGATTACTTACTGTTCACAACACGATAACATTGATCAAGGATGCATTAAACATATTATCACAACTACTGCACAACTATCCCATCATTTTGAGAAATCTCACTCTAAAAGGAAATTAATTTCAATAAATAATAAGCCACGTGATTTGAATAAAGCTTCATTTGCAGAATCATGTTTCTATATTTTAGGAGAATTGCCATTATGCAAAATGCTATTGGGCAGTATGCCGTTAAGCAAAATATTACAATTCAGGACGACTTCCTGCTACTTTTAGACAGCCTGCCATACTGCGTGTCCACCTCCACCACTGTAACAAGTGCCATGGGTGACAGTGTCCAAACACGCATTTGTGGCAGTACGTGGGGTGCAAGCCAGTGTAGAGTTATTCTACAGTTTTTCCCATCCCCCAGCAAGTCAAACTTGTCCGGCAGCGAGGATATGAAAAATTCATCTTGGTTTTAGGGAAGCATTATTAGAAAAGTTTTCTTAACATTGTTGAAGGGAGCGATATTAATTTTCAAAAATACATATTGCAAAAATCAGACACATTTGAAGCACACGAGAGATGTCCATAGAAAACCAAATTTCCTTCTTCCATTCTTATTATAGCAAGTGTTTATGTCTTACAGGAATTTCACATCATAACGTCACCCACATTTCATTTTCATTATTTTTATTTAGTTAATTGTGCATGTGTGTTATTGTTAAATTTCAGTATTTGTTCAAGTATGTTACCTAGTTTTTAAGTTTCTATTTTGCAAGAAGGTAGTTTTGGCACACTACTGCCTGCAACACATGCAGCNTCCATTCTTATTATAGCAAGTGTTATGTCTTACAGGAATTTCACATCATAACGTCACCCACATTTCATTTTCATTATTTTTATTTAGTTAATTGTGCATGTGTGTTATTGTTAAATTTCAGTATTTGTTCATGTATGTTACCTAGTTTTTAAGTTTCTATTTTGCAAGAAGGTAGTTTTGGCACACTACTGCCTGCAACACATGCAGCCACATGCTCGCGCCAGTTCAATCAGCGTCAGAGAATTGCAGGGGTTGCCACGTGCCGCTCTGCGCTCCGGGTACTATTACATTTTTTTGCAACAATCATTAAAATGCAATAGTTTAATCTTAACTCCCGGAAACTTTTCTTTTTGTTCAGTACCTGAAGATTCAACCCATGCTTCTCTGGGACTAGCATAACCCAGGGAAGCATAACTCCCATGTAGTTTAATTTTGCATGAACATGTATTTCACAGCTGAGCCTACCTGGTGAGCGAGAATGGCTAGGGTCAGTGCAACTTGTTCTGCAGGAATGTGTGAATAATGTAATCTGTGAAAAGGGAAATATACGTGCATTATCATACCATGTATGTTACCGTGCATGTTATTTCTGAGCACTACTTTCTCTGCGTTTAGAGACCGGGACCCCCACAACCCACCTTCCAGAATATTCTTTATTAACTTTCATTCATTCAATCTAGCCTAAATTATACTTATCCAGATGCTTAACACGTGTGGGTCAGCCTGAATAAGCCCACAAGGTGCACATATGTAATTATCAGGCACAAGGGGAGCCGGACCTCACCCTAGTCTTGGGGACGACTCAACAATAATCATCATCGAGGGAACTGAGATCACCGGCATCATCACCACACCGCCACCTGTCGACTGTGTCTGGCGTCTAAGTCGGGATACCTTCACCTTAAACTCACTCCTATACTTCGTCACTGCCCTTCCATGGAGCGTACGCTTCCCCTCATAGTTTTCCAAAGAACAATTACAACCCAGAAACTCAAACCAAATTTTTGCACTTTTCTAGAAACTTCCTTCAGTAATTTTCTGTCCTTTTCCCCTGACTTCATCAAGATAGCACCTTGAGAGCAGTGTCAGCAACGTGGGATGAATATTTGACACATTTTCGATGCCAAAACATTACCTGGAGACACTGCAGTATATGGGTAAAACATGCCCCAAAACCCAGCATTCGCCAGCTCACCATTGTGCCTATAGCATAGGGCACTTTCGGCAAGTCTGCCATCTTGGGGACAGTACGATGTCATAAGCATCACCACCTCTCCCCCACTCCTACCCTCGGTGAGTGAGTGAAGAGATTTGGGTTGCTCTTAACAGCGAGGTCTTGAGAGCCAACCCACCTTTGGACTTGGTAGCAGCAGCAGGCGGGTGCACCACCTCCCTCCTACATCAGCACTGCTCATCCACGGGCAGAGTTATTGATAGATGCTGTGGGGGGTGTGTGCAGGCATGCACACCCCTCCACTGCTGGTTGGTACACCCTCTTCAAGTGGTGGGCACAGAGAAGGAATCTGCCTCAAGGGGAAGATAGTTTCCTTGGCCCCCACTGCCAGTCTGGTGGCCGCGTCATAAGACAATGGCTGGCCAGACACATGCGGGCATCAATCCCAACACCTCTGTGTCTGCAGTGTTACCGCCCTGTCCCACAATACGTGGTAGCGAAGTATAAGCTTGGCACATGCCACTGTCAATGCAATTGTAAGACCAGCCCTATGATCAACAACGCTGATGAGCATTCGCGATGCTATGGACAGCTATGAACCACCTCACAATGTAAACAGAGTGCAGTAAGAGTGCAAACAAAATTTTCTGGCCAAAGCAAACAAAATTTTTTAAAACTTTCATGCAACAAAATTTACGTGTGCAAGCCTAGTTTGTGCAGGACAAGGTGTACCCTCACTGAAGTGTAATGCTTGTACTCAAATGTACCTTACAGTGTGCCTATCCACGGTAAAACTTGCTACCGTCAGTGGGAGAGATTTTCAATGTCAGCAATGTTCCACCCACTCAAATCAAATGAACACTTTCACAGCTTACAGGGACCCACTAACCGGACCAGGTTAACAACCCACACAGTGCCATAGACCAACATGTGAAGGGGGTGGAAATAAAGATGTGTTCATATGCAGAGTATGTACAGCGCATGTACACGGACGATGCTTACAATCTGGTGAAAGGCTGACAACACAAGATGGTCTTTTCACATGCAAGCAATGCACAGCAGTGGCTGGTGCATCACTGCACCTGTCACAAACACTCAATGCACACAGGACAGATGTAAATAATACCACGCCGCTCGCTCATTCCATGCCACGCCAGCCAGCCTTGTCATCAGCACCTCTCCCTTCCACATAATCTGCCCCTTACACGTTGCCACTAGATGCCTGTTTTCCCATGCCTATCTTTCAGCAACCTTTGATTCCAGTACAGCCAACCTTTGCACACCAAATTCCCTCAGCAAACACTGCTATGCTGTATCCTACCAACACCCCTGCTTTGCCATCTACAAGCATGTGGCCTCAAAGCAACGGAAGGCAACCAACGACCACTGCTGCCACTTCCACTCTTGTGCCAGGGTCAACCAGTGTTGCCAAACCCTCTCGATTCTAGTTGCTAGCCGCTTTCGTGGGCCTACTTACAGAGTATCCATCTGCGGTTTTGGATCACATACCGCCTCCGGCGCTATGGGGTATGCAAGGAGGAGTGGCCGAGTTGCATTGGAGTGCAACTCTCCGGGGAAGCATGTTCCTAGTGACAATCAAGTAACTATTATGGCCTGCGGTGGAAGGAGTTTCTCCATTATTTTCAGTGCCATTTTGGGGAGGGGTGTTCACGTTATTACAAACACATAGTAAGTTTACCTTGGAAGAGGAGCAACCTACCAGAAAACTCACAGCATTCATTATAAGGAAAATTTACCTCAGCAAGCATTTCCATCCACACCTGCTTGAACGTGAAGTGCTGGAAATGGTAGTTGAAACAGTACGCCCAGAGTACCATGCAGTGTTGGTACCCCTGTTTAACAATGGGTTAAGTGAACTTATGCATGCCGCTATCATCTTGGAATGTGTGCCAACAGCGCAGTGATCGGGACTCGGGTGCCGCATGATGGCACTACGAGCAACATGAGGACAGTGAAAATGAACAGGATAAGTCACAAAATAAATTCAAACCTCTTTCAGTCAACAACGGTACAAAATTATAGTACAAACAACTACCACAACCATGATTTCAGATCAAAATGAAATTAAAACCAGTAACAGTGCATGAGTAAAGAATGTGAAGTGGGACAGGAGCAAATCACTTCCAACTCTGTGTCACTACTGTTAAGGCCAGGAATATCAATGGCATAGTGGATGTTCAAACAACCCACATCTCTGCAGTAATCAAACTGACTATTCTGCAGGCAATGGTTTAGAAAGTGGGAGTAAGTGGGCCGTATGTTCCCGATACCGAAGTTTCGAGCAGTGTAACCAACTTTACACAACAAGAAGCCCTAATTGATTATGTCAGCAGTAGTTGCTTACAATTTATTCAGATTTTGGTTTTCATTAACAGTCATTGTTGCCATGCAGTCATTGACACCACCACCTCACATAATTTCGTGCAGCCAAGTTATGTGAATTCAACAGGCAGCACTCCATCAACTTACGTCATTCGCTTGGCAACAAACCACCATACCAGTACCGCACTAGAGCAAGCAACAGTGACAGTCCATATCCATGACCTTGAAACCATCACTACCACAATAGTTACTCCAGACGAAGATGTCATCCTTTGTGTACCATGGCTTACAGAACAGAATACTATTGTATAACCCGTGGCTCGTCATATCAATTTTGGCCTAAAGGAACGAAGCACAGTTTACAATTTTGACAGTGGCCTGCTGATGCAGTACCAATTGTTTCGTTGGCAGAGTTCAACAATGATGTTCCACCGGAACACCAGGATGCTTTTCAGCAGCTCCGCAATAAAAGACGGGATGCGTTTGCTCCTCATGACGCACTCCGCCGGACCGCAGTAGCCGAACACGCAATATCATAAGTGCAAAGCGACCCATCCACACCCCACCCCGCAGCTATTTACCACACCAGGCCAAAATTATCAAACAGCAGATACACTAAATGTTAAGTGACTATGTCATTGAGTCAACCAACAGTAAATTTAATTCAGCAACAACACTATCATATAAGAAAGGCAGCACGTAGAGATTTTGTGTAGATTTTCAACTGGTGAATCAGGTGACATGCAGCGTGTTTCCACCGTGCATCAGTGTCAGAGACGCACTCAGTTCGCTGGGGCAAGCCAAGGTAATGTCATCCCTAGACCTCAAGAGTGGTTATTGGCAAGTAGCAGTCAAGCTCTAAGACGTGGCAAGACAGCTTTCACGGCCCCTGATGACAGGTGTTTTTAATTCAGTGCTATGCCATTTGGATTGAATTGCATGCCCACCACTTTTCAGGCCATGATGGTATGGGTGCTGGACGGCCTCATCAGCAAATTGATGCTTGCCTACCTCGATGACGTTGTAGTGTGGTCAGAGAATTGGGAGATCACCTACGTTACTTGTCACTTGTTCTTGAGAGATTAGCCACCAACAGCCTCACATGTGCAACAGCAAAATATCACCTCGGGAAGACCAGTATTGATTCCTTGGGTCACATCATCGACGCGAAAGGCAACAAGCCGAACCCCAAACATCTCCGACTGATTGACAAGTGCCGACCACCTCGCACATGTAAGCAACTGTGGAAGTTCTTCGGACTCATAAACTGGCTTTGTGAGTACATCCAGGACTTTGCTGTCATCACTGCCCTGCTCACTGACCTACTATCAATACAGAGGCAATTTCAGTGGGACAACACCGCTGGCGAAAATTTCCAGCAGATAAAGTCATGTTTCTGAGTGTGCCTTGCCTTGGCAAGATACGACCCAACAAAGCACCTATACCTGCAGACTGACACCAGCCAACACGGACTAGATGCGGTGCTGTACCAGTGTGGCGGCAGTGGTGACTGTGATGTCATTGATTACACCAGTGCCAAGTCAGACATAATAAGTGGAGATACGTCAGTGAGAGTGAATGCCTCACAGTGGTATGGTCCGTAAAGTAGTATAGTGCGTACCTGGAATACCAATGCTTTATGCTTTGCACTGACAATTGATGCTAAGTTTTTCTACATAACATGCGCGGGGCTTGCATCAAGCTGACCGGTTGGGCACTTCTTCTCCAAGCATATGACTTCATCATGGAGCATGTCTTGGGCAGCAAAAACCAGCTTGTGGATGCAATATCACGGTCACAGTGCACAGACATTTTGGTGCAGGATGACACTGAATGGGAGGAAATCCTGCCACCACCCACGCGGTAACCAGCATGTGAGGTAAAGCCTGCAGAAATCAATGTTACCAGCAATGATCCCACTGTGCGCGAGTTAACCAGGTTGTAGTACATGTGCAGCTTGAGCATACACTCACCCACAAGTACCGCGAGCGTTGTACCAAGCAAACCGTCAAGTGGTGTTCCCTCCAGTGCAAGAGACCAGGTGCTACAACATGAACACAACAGTAATGCTACAGGTCACCTGGGGATAGAGCAGACCATCCAAAATTTGTGCATGCAACTGACAATGGCACCCAATTCACTAGCCAAATGTGATGCGCGTTATACACACAATGGGGAGTGCAACGATCTACCATCTGCCAACGAATCCCATGGAGTGCCGTAACTAAGACTTGAAGACACAGTTACGTCTCCGTATATAGGAGCAGCACACCGCCTGGGCTGAACAGTTGCCAATGTCCTGTTGAGTTATAACCCCACCCTGCCTGGGGAGTCAGCATTGACCCAGCAGACAGCAACACCTAGCATGAGTGGCACCAGAGAGAACATGAGAGAGTGTGTGCCTACTAACACTGCTACATCGCGCAGTGGCTGCCAACCACTACAGGACCACTATCACCTTGCCTCCAGCCAGAACAACAGGTGTATGACCATGTACACCTGTAATCCGCAACCCGCAAGGACTTTTGCATGTTTTTTGCAGCAAAGTGGAGCAGTCCACATGTGATTCTGCAAGCATTAAGGCCAACCACCTATTTGGTCCATCTCAGCCAACGCAGGAGAGTCAAGATCCACAGAGACTTTCTCTGCCTCACACTAGCTGACAATGTTGACGCCGCCTCAGACATTGAGGTGTCCCACAAAGGCACATTTAACAACGGCATCAGCAGAACCAGCACGACCGAATACCCAGCAGCGGAATAATCACCTTCCAGGGATTGCTGCTACGAGTGTCTCCTCACCGACTGTGTGGTGCCACCAGGCATCGCCGTCCCCACACCGGCACTACTTCGAGCACAGCAGCAGCAAGAGGAAGCAGTAACATGGCCTGCCCATGTCTTGACGCCCGGCGTTGTGGCACCCACTTTGATGAGGGACCACACCCCCTTCACCTCGCCAGCTTCAGGTGACATCCCAGGGCCACCTGACGCTCTGTTGATGGCATCAGGGCACCTTCTGATGGCATCCACTGCAGACAAGGTGGTGATGCACCGAGGCAGCGCCACTATAGAGACGTCACAACCAGTCGAGGGGACATCCCAGAGTGAGCACTCGCCCGCAGCCACTACCAGCCCGGGTTGCTACCTGTGGCAGTAGTCCCAGTGGGACTTGATAGCAGGAGTGTTTTATTTGGCAGATTTCTACCTTTTGAAGTAATTAATTATATTTAATTTGAAAACATGAATTTTTTTTAACAGCTGCAAATAAATATATTTATTAGGATTTGTTTTTTGTGACTTTCTGTAATTAACAATTCAAAATCACATCTTATGATCTTTATCTTTAATATTCCACTCAATACATTCCGCGAGTCACATAGTTCTTGGGCTCGGTTATTATGCATTATTTGGTGACAAAGTAGTGTCCTATATGCCCTTCCAGGATATCAGTTTACTCAGAAGATGCGTTTCTATTGAGGTAAATTAATGTTTTAATAACGAATCCTCAAATTTTTTTTACGAAGCTACTGGAAATAGACTTTATGCTTGATAAAACTTATGTGTAGTATGATATTTAAAAATTATTTATGACAAGGGAATATCGAGTACACATGTCTGGGGTATCATTTTATTTGGAAGATGTCTGCCTATTAAATTTAATTAATATTTAATTTTTTTAAATGTTGAATTTACACCCAATGATTATTACAAATGTATTATAATAGGTTCATTATAACTACTGTACTGTGACAAANTAATGCTTGATAAAACTTATGTGTAGTATGATATTTAAAAATTATTTATGACAAGGGAATATCGAGTACACATGTCTGGGGTATCATTTTATTTGGAAGATGTCTGCCTATTAAATTTAATTAATATTTCATTTTTTAAAATGTTGAATTTACACCCAATGATTATTACAAATGTATTATAATAGGTTCATTATAACTACTGTACTGTGACAAAAAGTACCTCCACAAATTCCGAAAGATCACAGATGTAGTATGTGATTAGTCAAATAACATTTGCAAATGTAATTTTTTTATTGACTAGCCAAATGCGATTTTAAGTTCCGACAATTCCTTGCACCAAAAATAAGTGCAGAAGAATATTTTGTCTCATCACAAAATTTTAAGCGTAGCGCAGAGCATATTTAATAATAAAATAGAAAAAGGGGGTGGGGGTGGCTGGTTAACTGTCCAGAATAATGGAATTATTTAGACAGATGTGATCCAATGATACTCAAGAGCGAGATTTTGGCCAAGTTATCAATGGAAAATTGTCCAAAAATGTACGTATACACTGGAGTATGATGGTTAAATTTTTATTGTGGGGGGTGGTATTATTATTATTATAATTATCATCATCATCATCATCATCATCATCATCATCACAATTATTTGGTTTGTGTTGGGAAATGATTGTGGATTTTTGGGGACTGTGAGAGTGTTTGGGATGAGAGTTCAAGTGCTTTTAAAGTACAGAAATGTCATTCATGAACTTTGTAACAATTTTTCTGCTTAAAACATTATGCAGCTGCAGTAAATTATTAGTACAGCTGGTATGCATTGTAGTTTGGTAATTAAATATATTTTCACAGAATGCTGAGCTCAGAAACCTATTTTTAACAGAGGAAATTTACTATGTCGTGTTTTATTTTTGGCAGTTAGCATTTGGGGAAGTTGAAATAAATTTACACCCAAAATTTGTAAAAATAATTTTTACTTACTAAAATAGTTTTGTTTAAATAATTATTTTTGTCATGTTAGTAAGTTTTTATACCAGAAGTTTATTGAATTTATTTTTTCATTATTATAATTTTTTAGCATTGCCACATTAATAATTATTATTTACAGGCATGTTTTTTATTTATAATAACTATGAACAGCTATTGCGTGTAATTTATCAGTTACATACTTATAGTCCCATAAGCATTATAAAGAGGATACTATGATTTACTTGGTATTCTTTCATGTCAGAATATAAATATTATGTGATTTTAAGTAAACTGGTGTCAGTTAAGAAAGAGACTCTATTACTGTGTAATTGATCAAACAGGATAATTAAACTAGTTTTTCCTTTTTTTTTTTTTTTTGTTATTTTCTTTTTGGTTTTTTTTTTTCTTTCTTTTTGTTTTGTTTTTTTTTAGGATTCGTATACAGACTCTCAGATAAACCTTTTACAAGAAATGTTCCCTGGATCTTGTGCTGTAGAAGTTCATCATTGCTTGGCTATTGCTGAAGGTGATGTTGGTAGAGCAGCTCAACTGGTACTTCATAGGCAAGAAGCAGGCCAGAGTCTCAAATCAAATGCTACTGTTTTACAGGTGTGTAATATATTTTTCTGGAGTGACATCACAAGAACTCAGTATAGAACAGTTCCAGGGACGCACACAGGATTTTGTTTTGGAGGGGGCATTAAAAAATTGTGACTAGGTATTTAAAAAAACAAGTAAATATTAATTATTCGTAAAATGTTACACTCAGAAAATGATAATTTAAGTGTACCAACTATAACTACTAAATATCTACTTTCTTTATTTAATTGTGTCACTATTCTCTTTGACATTATACTGCCATAGTAGCTTAAACTTTCACCCATGTGGCGAGTGCACATGTGTTTCTGTGCCACGATTAGCAGCAAGTGGACAGTATTCAAGTGGCTCTTGGTTTGCTGTAACACCACTTCTTTCACTTCCAAGAAATTTAAACCCCATTAATGAAGTTAAATGGCTTACAGATTATTCTTGCTGGCAATGCTATTAAATGTTTAAATACCTTTTTCTTTTGCGGATGGCATGTGCCTCAAGTGCCCACACCCCTGGTTGCGTCCCTGAACAATTCACATATTTCTTGTGGTAGCTTGCACAACCATTTCCAACAAAGTTGAGAGGCTAAGGGGCATACTACAATGCAGTAAGTATATTCACGTAGATAATTGCCAGGTGAAAGAATTTTTGATAATTATGTTATCTTTGTGCTGCACTTAAAATTACAATTCAACAATCATTAAAAAAACACACAGTAATTTACCATAGGATAACACTCACCTCAGTAATCACCGCATAATATGTATAAATTTAAAATTTAGATATTGAAATATATATTTTTTATGGCTAGTATAAATATCTAAATGTAATACCGTATAACATTGTGTGTAATAAACATATTTGCACAGTGTTAGAGAATTAAGAGTTTTGAGATAATTATAAAGAAAGACAAACTTGATTGCAGAGAATATTGCCATTTTTAGTGCCTTTTTATCTGGAAGACGTAGGTGTTCCTCTGGATCAGGTTTTTAAATATTCTTCCTTTTGAAATTTCTTTTATATTACATTTTTAAGACCAAATACTGCTTCACAATGTCCAAACTAAATTTGCTGCATAACACCCTCCTTTAAAAATCGTTTTAATATACTACCTATTTTAAAACATATTTCCTACTTCCTTTAAACAGTGTACTATTACCATTTAATTATATATCTGACATCTCATTTATGGCTCACAATTACCACAAAAAAAATTACAGCTTAAATTACTAACAAGAAACATTATTATCCTTAAGAGTTCATTCTACTTCATAGTTTAGGATATGATACTTGTCTGATCAACTTGGTATTCAAGTACTGGTCACACAGGCAGTTTCCACTGACTATGTGACATTGTTCACAGGGTGGTTACCTGTCTGTATGTGGTTCCAATTGTGGTGTTTTATCTGGAGAACCCTCACCTTGATTTCTTGGACAGTTATAAGTAACAATGTTGAGTTGAATTCTTGTACTGAGGAAAATGTTTTTTTGCTGGGCATTGTCTACTTGAGTATTCAACTTCCTTAATTTTTTTTTTGTTTACTAGCAATTATTTCCATTTTGTATATTATGGCATTTCTCTGAGCCTAATTTGTTTCCAGTGATTTACTAACACATTCAATATGTGTATTAATTAAAAAAATCCATGGCTACTATGTTTGTTGATTATTTCGTTTAGCAATATGTATAGCATAGGAATTCCAAGGAGTACAGTTTTTGTACTGAAACTGTACTGGCTAGAATCGCCTAATATGCATTCCTATAATAGGGAAGAAGGCCATTTTCACTACTCGTAATTATCATAAAATTTACGTGAATATTTATTGATTTATCATACTATTATGTTACCAGCTGCTTGCGGAAAAGTCAGGGATGTTGTATAATTTTATCAGTGAGAGTCAGGGAAAGTAAAGGAAGTGAAATCAATGGTTTAGTGGCAACCCTGAACAAATTGGTCCTTTGGCTGTGAATTTAATTTTCATTCATCTAAAGAGTGTCTCTTATTAACAATCGCATGTTTATGTTGCACCACAAACATTAAATTTTATTTACTTATTTGCTCTCACAATTTTCTTCCTCTGTTATTGCACGTATTTAAACAGTTTATTTCTAACACTTGATTTTAAAATAAATGCTTCACATCAATATTAATAGTATCCATGTACTAATCAGATATGTATTTTGATGTGATAATTTTAGTGTAAAATAGTGCAGTTGTTTATTAGATGGGAGACAAAATTACAAAAATTGTGCACAAATGAGTTTAACATTTGTTTTATATATAAAAGTGGGGAAGGTATTTCAAATCAAAATATATACCTGACAAGTGTGAAATGGTTAGAAGATTGTTCTTACCCAAAGTTTAGTTGAATAACTTATTGATGATTTTTTTCAGACATAAGGCAATAATTTACTACCCTTACTTAAATTCTCATATGAGAGTTGTGATAAGATTTACTGTGTGTTACCATTAGTATACTATTTTTTTTCACTATTACCATTAGTATGAGTGCCAATAGATAATAATAGTAGATAGTTAACAGGCTTCTTTAATTAGCCTTTTGGTCCAGTTACTACAGCTGAATTATCATCATGGTTAATTTTTAGTACATTATCTTACATATCACTGTCGTACCTTCAGGCATAATTTCTCAGACCACATGTGCTTGCGCATTGAAGGATGCATAGACATGCTTCATATAATTGAGTGCCGCATTGACACAATTCATAATATCAAAAAGCACCCTGAGGGAGGGTCATAGATGATTACTTTCAGTGATGTAACATACACAATGAATAATGCTGTACTAATTACAATATCATTAATACTTAGATCATGTACGCATACCAACATGTAACTAACAATAATTTGGAACATAATTTTTCAATATTTCAGCCTTCCTAGACTTGACACTATTACTGTAAAATCTCGTTAGATCAAACTTGATTAATGAAATTCCTATTTAAATCAAATTGTTTGCTAACCCTCAAACATAAAAATGGGATTTTGCATGTTTAGGAGTTTGATTAATTCATAATTCCATATAGTATGTAATTTGAAGTAAAATTCCCTCAAATCTTAGGTAAAATTCAGATAATTTATAAGTGCTGCTGTAATTATATTCTTGCTGTGCAACTACATAAGTATCGCAAGCAGCTGCCTTATGTATGCTCTCTGGCTGCAGCAAGCGGCCCGGATGGCCAGGCAGCTAGCTGCACGAAACAAGCAACAGTTGTCACCCCATCATTCTATCTACAGTTAAAGTTTTCCTGCAGTCTGCTCTTTTCTGCCTCATTTATCCATCCCTCCTTTTTTTTAACTATGTGAATTACATTAAAAACTTAATGGTATCTGTACAATTACAGTTCTGTAAAAACTTTCTCAAAGTAGAACAATTTAGATTTTCGTCCAAATGCGTAATTAAATCATTAATCTCAACCTAACATATGTTTTGCTATCGCCATACTAGTTCGATGTATGAAGTTATCCAATTAGTGTCCGCTGTTTAAAAAAGCACAGTCTCAAGTCACTTATATACAGGAACTTGGCGGAGGTAAAATAATGTTGTCCATTCCACACAGCAATGCATAATGCGAGCATGTTTTCAGTTGGGTGAAAAAAACAGGACCCAGTTCAAATCATCCATGTCTAATGATACTATAAAATCAATTTCGGTTTTGAAATGCAGGAAATCAGACTTATGTTATAAACAAAATTTTAGTGCAGGATTCCTAAAGAAAGCCACAGCTGCTTCTTTAAAACCACAATGTTCCATTTCAACATAAACAGCAGAATACAACAATATAGCAAAAATAGATAATAGTTGTATGACTCCATAGTGCTCTAATTTAAGTAGGAAGATAGTTTTAGTTCATTATTTAAGTGCAGATTTAACCAATTAAGCTATTAACGCAATACAGATGTCTTGGAGAAAGCTACGGGTGCTAGTTACATCTTTAAACTTGCTGTGCTCTGATGCTTCGTCTCACATTCCACTGAAAGTGGAAATGTAATAAAATATTAACATATTATGTTTTTTAGTTATGTTATTAGTGGAGTAAAGCGTAATGGGCCTTTTTCATACTAAGCGGTAGTATGTATGGTAAGTCTGCATTGTTTAGTGTAATTTTTATTCAAAAATTTAATAATTTTATTGTGTTTATAAAATCTTCCTAATTATGATTTCCTAAAGTTTGCAGGTATGCAATTTGAATAGTAAATGTGTGTTTTTAATGTAATGATGAAAAGGATGAAGAAATGATATAATTGCTTCAACAAGAGAAGAAAAACTAGTAATATTTTTTTTTTTTTAATCAGGAGATAATTAAATAATTTTTTTATGAGAAAATTAATGAAAACATAAAATTAGTAAAATTAATTTCGGCTTGCTTATTCTACATAATTTCTTCACATCTGATTCTACTGAAATGTAACAACTGGTGCCCAACATGCTAATTGTATTGTGATTCTACTGAAATATAACATCTGGCGACCCAACATGTGGCTGAAGGACAAAATTCGAGACTGTGTAGAACATCAGAAGCTGCATATTTCAGCAAAGGGAAGGAACACACCTGAAAAAGATCTTCTGCTACAATTTAAGACATTGTGAGAACTGAAATGTGATGCACCGAGGTATGCTGAGAACATATAAAATACGTTGACAGAAGCTGTATGTATTTTGCCTCAATGTGGGACATTGTGCGATTCCGGGAAAAACAACTCAAGCAAGAAAGAATTTTTTTTTTACATGTTAGAAGAGAGAATTTTGTTTGCAACAGGTTCTGACAAATTTGGTTTTTATGTTGAGCAGTGAGCGAGAGTGAGGAGGAAGAAACAGGATTCATATGTTTTGAACAAGAAATTACCATTGTAAAACAAACAATTAACCTGGAAGACACTTTAGCTTTCTTATTAGATAAATTCTAAACAATACAGAAAACCATTAGGGAAAAAATGCAAACAGTTAGTGAGGGCATAGTAATAGAAATGCAAATGTGGTTTTAATAATTTGGAAAAAAATTTAAAAAGTAGTGAACAAAATCATAGGGAATATAAAGAAAATCTAAATTACAATAATTTTTAACAAAATGATGGGGTTGAAGGAGTTGAGGTAGATAAAAAAGACAAGGAAGGGAATTGTAAAGAGGAGGTAATGAGTAAACAAAGTTATGTATCAATAGATGATAAGGACAGGTTATGTGCATATGAGAATATGATTTTTGAAAAAACAGGGAATAAATATTTTGTAAATAATAGTAGACCCAAACAATACATGCACAAGGATAAAGTAATGTTAAAATCATTAGGGGGATTAGAAAAACAACAAACACACACAATCAGAACTAATGTACGAGGGAATGAAGTAGGATTGACAAATGTACACAAGGTGAGAAAGACAATCAAGAAAGGGTAGAGAAAGAAAACATAATTGGGGGGTCAAAGGAAAACACACATTCCAAAGAAAAGTAAACTGGAAGGAATTGGAAGGGACATATAGACACAATCAGAAGAGCAATGGGAGAAAAAGAAAAGAAAGAAAATTTAATTAGAAAATTTAATTGGGGGTGTTAAGTAAACAGCAGGGCCAAACATGTTGTGGGACACACAAAGACAGGAAAAGAAAAAAAGGGGGTTAATTTCAGGCAATAAGGAAAAAAAAAATTTAACTACTGGATGAGAAATATTGTGAGAAAAAAGGGACAAAAAACGAGAACGGTAGGAAGAACAAGAAAGAAAAAAATAGTAATGAACAAAAACCAAACCATACACCATACACAAATTAGTATAAGAAAATTATTGTATATAATTTTTTTAGGGAAAAGATAATAATTTTAATTCGGAAAATTTTTGTAAAACTAAAAATTTACTATAGATAATAAGTTTTGTGTAGGGCGAAGTTTGTGAATTAAGGTAAGAGAAGCAATTTAAATTTAAGAAATTATTATATTATACATATTATGAATACAACAGCAGAAAAAGAAGGTGCCAAAAATTTCATACAACAGTTCATAATAAATAATGATGTGCTACAAAATATAGGTAAATGTGTCCATGGATATGTAACATATGGGCTAAATAACCTGTAAATTCATTAAATATATGTGACACTAATAAGGCCATAGACAGTATAATAAAAAAAAAGATAACCTCTCATGATGCAAATAAAATATTTATATTGATGGGTAGTGTGCTATGTATAGAGGTGATTATAATTGTAAATAAAATTTTTAGGTAGCAGAGAAAAAAATAAGGGTATTGTAATTGTATTAATATGAAATTAATTATATATTGTGTGTAAAAGAACGCTAAGAGAGAGTATGCAAGAAGATACAAAAAGTTAATGTAAAATTAATATGTTGAGAACAGATAATTTTCGTATTAATATTCTAATTATATTAATGTAATAGTATAGATAAAATAATACAAGGTATTGTGTCAGTTTACCTATGAGGAATTATTAGATAATTAAGGTATATTAAGAAGAAAAGACTTTTAAGTGAATGTTTCTATTAATGAACTATTGTAAGATTGTAACCTGAATATGTAATGACTGCAAATTTTGAATTTAAATGTAAAAAACATATTGCAGCAATTATAGGGAATCAACACTTAGGTTTACTTCAGTTTGTAAGCAATTTTTTTAATTTATTCCAAACCAAGTGGAGTGGGGGTTATGTAACATTGCAGTGTTTGAGGGTTTTTTTTTACCATTGGTCAGAGATATTTTCATTAGATATGATTATGGAATACTTGCGTATGTTGTCACTTCATTTAATATAATTTCCAAATTACGCTTTATTATATGAGTTAAACAAAATGCAGTATAATCTCTGGTTAATTTAATTGTTTATTGATATAGAGATCATGTGTAAGTACATTTAATTTGTTTCTAAACTATATTCAGTATTATAATTTTGTTTGTTAGTATTCATTATTTCCTAGAGGGTAAAAAGTATTCAATGTTTATTAAACAAAAGCAAAAGGAAATAAACCTGGTTTTCTCTCGTCTTGCCATCGCTGATTGGTGGAGAGATGTAGTGTGGTCAGACGACAGCCAATCGGAGGACAGATAACAACATAAGCAAGGCCAAAGTAAAATCGAACAATATTTTCTATTATAACTATTACTAATACCGTCAATGATGGTCGCATGTATTAAGATTAAAAAGAAATATGAAACGTAATTTAAATAGTAAATGTGAATTTTTAATGTAATGATGAAAAGGGTGAAGATATTATATAATTGCTGCAAAAAGAAAATGATAAACTAGTAATAATTATTGAATTTTTTTGTAAAAGATTCAAGTGATAATTGTATAATTTTGTTTTTAGAAGATTAATGGAAGAATAAAATTGGTAAAAGAAATTTCAGCTTGCTAATTCCACATAATTTCTTAACATCTCATTCTACTGAGACGTAACAACCGGCGCCCAACGTGTTAATTGTATTATGATTCTACTGAAATGTAACCAGTCTGCCACACAGCACATCCAACTTCACCCCTGCTACGAGTGCAATGAGTGCTAGTGCCTGAACATGTGCAGGATGGTGCAAGCCAGTGCAAAGTTGTGCTTTCATCCCCCCCCCCNTTGCGCCCTTTGACCCTTTGTTGGGTAAGGCCTGTACGACGGGGAGCACAATGGAAAATTTTCCTCCACACTAGAGGAATAGTATGAACAATTCACATTGCATTGTTGCAGGGTGCAATATTAAATTTTCAAATATATACAGTCCAAAATTTAAGGACATGTCAAATGCACGGGGGATGCCTTAGCAACTTAAATTTACCCATTTAATTTTTCTTACAAATGTCTGTGTCTGTCTGTAGGGTTGGGTTGGGTTGAGTGATTTGAACGGCTGTTAACAACGAGATCTTGAGATGTGAAATGAGGTGAGAATGGAGCTGCATCAAAATGCAAGGGCGGGGGAAATGGGAGATCCCAGAGAAAACCTGCCGACCAATGGCATCATCCGGCACGATTCCCACTTGCAAAAATCTGGGAGTGACCCGGCTGGTAATTGAACCTGGTTCGCCTTGGTGTGAGGCAAGCAGTCTAACCACTCTGCCACACCGACCCCTTATGTCTTTAGGTAATCTCACCTCATGACAAAACCAACATTTCGTTTTAATTGGGATCTTTGAATAATTATTGCAATGGGGGTGAATGAGTAAATGGAAATTTTTGGACATTCGCCATTGCGATGCAAATGTCTGTTGTGGAAAAACAAGACAGAGCACCAAAAAATACTTAAGACACGTAACCTATAGACAAGAAAATAAATATTCATACAACACTGGATTTTTCCAGTTTCCTCAAAGAAATATGGTTACTGGGTCCAGTGTAGTCTATATATTTATTTTCTTGTCTATATGTTAAGTGTATTTTTTTAATTATTTTTTCGTCCTCAGTCTTGTTTTTCCATGACAGATATCTGCATCAAAATGGTGAATGTCCAAAAATCTCCATCTATTCATTTTCATTATGTGTATGTCTATTGCAAGATTTAAATGTTCCTATGTTTTCGTTGTTAAATCACAGGATTTGTTACTTTATGTTACGTAGTTTTAAGTTTCCATTTGAAAGGAAGTATTTCTGGTGGGTTACCTCCTGCTATGCACTTGGCCACATGCTCCCACTAGATAAGTTAAGTGTCAGAGATTCATAGGGGTTGGCATGCGTTGCGCTCCAGGTACACTCACGTTTTTCTTACCAATCTTTAATTGTGCAATAGTTTATCATAACCACTGGAACCTTTATTTTCATTTAGTACCCACGAATGTTCTCATAGGAATGCGCAATTAATGTAACTGTGCAAAGGAAAATATACGTGTGTTATCATACCGCGTGTGTTATTTCTACGCACCACCACCTCAACATTTAGAGGCACAGGACTCCCACAACCTGCTTCCAGAAACTTCTTCATCCATGGGTATTTGATCAACCTAGCCCAAATTTCACTTTACAGCTGCTTAAGTTGTGTGGGTCAGTCTGAATATGCCCACAAGGTGCATGTAAGTGTCAGTTGCGAGGGGAGCCTGACCTCACTTTAATCTTTGGGATGACTCAACAATCACCACCAAGGGAACGGCGTGCATCCAGGTGGACGACCACACAACCCTGAGATCATCATCATCATCCATCCATCATCAATCATAATCCACCATCATCCATCATCATCATCATCAGACTGCCTGTCGACAGTGTATGGTGCCTAAGTCTGGTTACCTTCACCTTAAACTCATTCCTATACTTTGTCACCGCCCCTCAAAACCGGTTTGAACTCATCCCAAAGCGTTAATCCTTAAAATACAAATGTAAGAGATGAATAACGACTTTTCACTCAAAATTTACAGATTCTCTAACCACAGATTGATTTTGTTATTTTATTTAAATCTTAAGACTTTTAACTGGGAATGACATAGGGAATATAATACCCCAAATTCAAAGGCAGTGACATCTCTTACCACTGTGTATTCTCACATCTGGTCACTGCCACTCGAAGAGCTCAGTCCAACACGTGCCGGGAAGTGTCGCCCATCGCACTTGAACTCTGCGGTAATAGGTTCTGTACGACCAGTCTTTTGCAAAGGATCCATGAGACTGCAGACCTCGAAGTTTGCCAACAGCCGGGTGACAAAATGATATGACCTTGTAGTGCCCACTTATTATAACGTTGACTGCCCTCATTTCTCTGCCTGGGTCAGGCTGTTGTCAAAATAACACCTGCTGGTGATGCCTTCTTGGTCTGCTTTCATATTAATATATGGCCGTAAATCATCCCCCTCCCCCCCAGCTAGAATTAGAGATCATCCTTGACCAAATTGGGAGGCAGCAGTACTTTGAGAGAATTGAACCAATGATGGGAAGGGTGGGAGCTGCCTTCCATGCTGATGCTTTATGGATGGGTGTCCATGTCAGGGGACTCCATACATTCACAGGATTGCGGTTGCTGCAGAATTACAGTGCAGTGGTTTGAATGCAAAAGTCTCTCAACAGTTTGTAATCACTTGTAACTTGTACAATTTGACATCCTTGTTGGCTTCGATTCAGTGCCTGTTTCTACAACTCCCATAAAATTAGTTTATCTGTTTTAGTTGATGAAATTGGTCATGCTTTAAGTTTATACCATACATGTGATTTCAGTTCTGTCACTTATACAATACATAATTCTAATATCTTTGAATGAAGTCAAATTTATTTTGAAAATATTTATGGTGTGTATGAAAAACCACCAATACCTTCAGTTAATACAATATATTCATAAAATCTCTGTGATAACAAGCATGTAAACATTTTTATAGTTATAAATGATCAATTACATAATATATATGCGTGGATAAAAAATCTTAAAGATATTGTTGTCAATGACAAATCTTTTTTAATAACCGAGTGATTATCGTATTATCCACAAAACTTCAACAGCTTCTATTAAATATAAAAGTTTAACATTTTGCATTGTTTGAAAACAAATTGTTTAGTTTACATAATTGTCACTTGTGTGGTTGGTATAACTGTCACTAGGCGGCGCCATTGTAAAATGGCGTCTTTTATTATAACTGTGTCTTTCTTGCTGTATCATTGTTATGGTGTAGTGAATAAAACATTTATACTAGAAATATCAAGTTTTATTAAAGAATAAACCTCAATAGGTTATAGTCCCAGGAAGCTCTGGAACTTAGAGAACAGAAGAAAACAGCAAAGAAACTGTCATTTTTATTGTCAGGAAAATAGCGCGCCGGTAACCTTAAAAATGCAAACATCACGATCTTTGAATGTGGAAAAATTTGATGGAAATGATTTTCAACCATGGAAATTCCAAATAAAATGCTCATTGAAAGCAAATGGGATTGACATTTCCATACCCAAACCAGAAACTAACCCAAGTGAGTGGTTAAAACATGATGGCATGGCAATGTTCATTTTAACCTCTTCAATGGATCTCAAGCAAATTACACTGATTGAAAACTGTGAAACTGCTCATGAAATAATGTCCAAACTAGAATCTGTATACGAACAGAAAAATGAATTCAATAAAATGCTGATTCAAGAAAGGTTTTACCAGTATAAAATGTGTTTAAGTGATAGTGTAGCATAACACATCTCGAAGGTAGAAAACCTGGCTTAACAGCTAAGAGATAGTGGTGAAAGTGTCAGCAAATTGGCCATCATTACAAAAATAGTAGGAACTTTGCCTGGCAATTACAGATAGTTGCGTCAAGCATAGATGTCATTGGATCCTAAACAGCAGACCCTCATTAATTTAACTGCATGTTTGTTGTATGAAGAGGCCAGTATTGCATGTGAGGAAGAACAAGAAACTGCCCTTCTCGTAGCAAATACACAACAAAAGAAACACAATGCGAGTGGTAGTAGCTCAAATCAAAACAAAACTTCTAAACATCATTTTGAATGTTATAATTGTGGAAAGCGTGGGCATTTTGCTAAAGGACGTCATGCTCCGAAGAAATCAACCAGGAAACCATCAAAAGATGAGACAATGTTGGCATTTAATGTAGAAACCAACTTCAGTGAAGTTGGAGAGAATACCTGGATTTTGGACAGCGGTGCATTTGTTGCGCACATTACATTCATAAAAGATTATTTAGAAGAACTTGTCGAGTGCAACCAAAAGTCATTGTCATTAGGAAACAAACAGTCTGTAGAAGTGTGCGGTATTGGAAAAGTTATGATTCGCAGATGGGTTGATGAACAGTGGGAGTATAGCATACTACAAGGAGTTTTGTATGTTCCTAGTTTAAGAAGAAACCTGTTTTCTGAAACAGTAATCGGTCAAAAAGGGTACACTATTATCAAGAAATACCTAAATGCTTTAATATACAAAGAAGATAAAGTGGTAATGAGTGCAATAATCACAGAAAATAACTTATATGAACTAAAAATTGAAACAGTGGTTCCAGACACTTGTAATGTGGTTCAAAGCAATCAAGGCGACATTAAAAAGTGGCATGAGAGACTAGGGAATATCAACCTTAAACAAATAAAGAATATGAGTGATAATAGTGTTGTTGAAGGTTTGAAAGTTGATGACAATCAAAGTAATTTTGTTTGCGAAGCATGTGCATATGGAAAACAGTGTCGTTTTCCATTTCACAAATCAGTGCGAGGAGAACTACAGCCAGGTGACTTAGTATACAGCGATGTCTGTGGGCCTATGAGTCACACATCAGTTCAAGGTCTGAGGTATTTTGTATTGTTCAAAGATGCTGCTACAAGTTACAGGCATGTATATTTTATGAGACACAAAAGTGATGTGTTGGAATTTTTCAAGAAATATAATGCCATGGTCAGAAAAAAATATACCCACAATGTAAAGGTCCTTCATACAGACAATTGAAGAGAATATATAAACAAAGCTTTCAAGGACTATATGGATAAAGAAGGCATAATTCAGGAATGCACAGCGCCATACACCCCTGAACAAAACGGACGGGCTGAGAGAGAACTACGCACTATTGTGGAGAGTGCTCACTCTATGCTGTATGCAAGAGATGTTCCATTCAATTTGTGGGCTGAGGCTGTGAACTGTGCAGTTTATATATTGAATAGAACCTCCTCAAGCCAGACCCCTAACATGACACCTTATGAGTTCTGGAATGGAATAAAACCTCAGTTGGGTCATGTGAAAGTGTTTGGTAGTGCTGGATATGCTCATGTTCCTGACCAGTTAAGAACAAAATTAGATAAGAATAGTGAGAAAATGATACTGGTTGGTTATGATAATACTAATTACAGAATGTTTAATATAGATACAAAACAAGTAAAAGTATCAAGAAATGTAATTTTTAATGAAGATCAAGTTCCAGAGATTAGAAAGAATATAGTCCAAATATATGTTTTTGATGAAGGAAAAGAAAATCTAGAAAACATAAATGATGAAACTAACCTTAAATCCGAAGTGAGAAAAGGAGATGTCACACTGATAGAAAGTCCATCAACAGAGTATGAAGACAACATGAACAGTTGTAACAGTGATGATCTTCGCCATGAGCCATCTCAAGAAATAGAGGATATAGAACCTTCTCATAATTTAAGACGCGAAGAAACAGAAATTTTGAGGCAAATGTTATTGAGCTCTCGTTGCCACAAACATATGAAGAAGCAATGAGATGTTCACACGAGTAGGAATGGTCCAAGGCCATACAAGAAGAGCTGATGGCGCCGGAAGAAAATGAAACTTGGTCTACAGTTGGAAATTTAGATCAGAGAACACTTACTACAAAGTGGGTTTTTGCTATTAAGAAGGACGAGAATGGCCAGGTCATACGTTATAAAGCTCGTCTGTGTGCACGTGGCTTTAGTCAAGTAAAAGGGGTTGACTATCAAGAGATATTCTCTCCAACCACCAGATATTATTCAATAAGAATTATTCTTTCTATTGCAGCAAAGTATAACTTATAAATGAAGCATTTTTATGTAAAAACTGCATTTATTAATGGTTATCTTGAAGAGGATATATATATACCAGAAGGTGTTTAGGTAAATAGTAATTATATTTTGAAATTAAATAAGTTACTGTATGGATTAAAACACGCATCTTATATATATATATATATAGGATTTTTTAAAGGTGTTAGAGTGTTCTTAATAATTTATGTTGATGATGCATTGGTAGTATCTGAGAGTAAACATGTTATTAAAGATATAATTGATTATTTAAAACAAGAATTTAAAATTAAAGAGTTAAATTTAACATATTTTGTTGGCATGGAAATTGAGATATTAAATAATTGTATATGTATATCTCAAAGTAATTACATCAAGCAAGTAATTAAAAAGTATGCATAATGCAAATCCTGTAAATACTCCAGCAGACATAAATGTTATTATCACAAAGAATGTAAATGAAAAAGTTCCAAATTTTCCATACAGAGAAGCTATCGGGTCATTGTTATTTTTGTGTTCCATTTCAAGGCCTGATATATCATTTGTTGTGAATGTTTTGAGCAGATATGTTAATAGCCCTAATCAACAGCATATAAATGCTGTTAAACATGTAATAAGATACTTAATTGATACTAAAGATTATTGTATTAAATATGGAGAAAGCAGTGATCTCATAGAATATTCCGATTCAGACTTTGCAGGGGATTTTGATAACCGTAGGTATGCTACAGGTAACATTTTTCAAATGAATGGAGGACCAATCACTTGGTGCAGTCAAAAACAAAAGACCATTGCTCTCTCAACAACTGAAGCAGAATTTGTAGCTGCCTGTGAAGCGGCAAAAGAAATACTGTGGTTGAAACAATTGTTGTCAGAGTTAGGTGAGAATTATAAATGTATTACACTATGTGTTGATAATCAGAGTGCTATTAAACTAATTAACAACCCTGCTTATCATAAGGGAANCTACCCTTCTTATCATAAGGGAACAAAGCATATAGATGTCAAATATAATTTTGTAAGGGAAAAGGTGGAGCTGGGCTTAATGAAAATTGAGTATGTATCAAGTAAAAATGAATTGGCAGACATGTTAACTAAGGCCTTGCCCACTCAATCTTTTGCATATCTGAGAAATCATTTTTTGTATTGCAAGTAATTTTTTTTAAAATTAGTAACGTTAAATTTTAGTGGGAGTATTAANTAAAATTAGTAACGTTAAATTTTAGTGGGAGTATTAAATATAAAAGTTTAACATTTTGCATTGTTTGAAAACAAATTGTTTAGTTGACATAATTGTCACTGTGCGGTTGGTATAACTGTCACTAGGCGGCGCCATCGTAAAATGGTGTCTTTTATTATAACTGTGTCTTTCTTGCTGTATCATTGNGTATAACTGTCACTAGGCGGCGCCATCGTAAAATGGTGTCTTTTATTATAACTGTGTCTTTCTTGCTGTATCATTGATATGGTGTAGTGAATAAAACATTTATACTAGAAATCTCAAGTTTTATTAAAGAAGAAACCCCAAAACCTCAATAGNTTATGGTGTAGTGAATAAAACATTTATACTAGAAATCTCAAGTTTTATTAAAGAAGAAACCCCAAAACCTCAATAGCTTCAATATTTATCAGAGACCTTCAGGAGAAATAGTTATTTTTATTGATACTCTTTTCCAAAAAATTAATTGATCACCATAACCAAATGAAGGTTGCCTCAGAGTTTCACCATAGCCCAACATGTGACCCATTTGCATTCAATGCCGTTTGCTTGCGTGGATGTGCCACTAGAGAGCATTATGTCCCTCCATCATTCTTAGCTTAAGGACCCAGAATAGGGTCTTAGTAGCATTGTGAGCAGTGTGCGCCACAGAGCCAAGTTCAGTGAACACGCAGCATGCCTTGATGGCGCATTCAACAAGCCTTTGCCTAAATGAATGAGCTTGAGAGAGGCCGCATCGTCGGCCTCTGAGAAGCAGGTTAGACTACTCGCCTCCCACCTGGGCGAACTGGGTTTGATTCCTAGTGGGGTTACTCTCAAATTTTTACATGTGGGAATCGTGCTGTACGATGCCGCTGGTCGGCTGGTTTTCTCTGGGATCTCCCGTTTCCCCGCCCTTGCAATCTGACGCTGCTCTATAGTCACCTCGCTTCACGCTCATCGGCTATCGAGACCACGCTGTTTAAGAGCTGCACAAATTTCTCCACTAGCCATTTGAACCATTTTGCCTACACTGTGAATCTGTGTTTGACGCAGTGGGAACAGGAGGGCACAGACACATGTCGAGAAAGCTCAAGTTGACCCCAGCGGACCATCAGCAGGTAAGGAGATCATTTCACTGTGTGACAGGCTGTAAGCACGCCACAGGCATTGCTGTGCACCAACCAGAGACATGTCACGGCAGCTGGGGATACACCTGTGTCTATCAGTACCATATCCAGGCAGTTAGCAGAGCGGGATCTGTCATCGCGGCATCCCTTGCTATGTCTACCATTACGAATTGGCAATGAGTGGTGTTCAGAGACAAATCATGGTTCTGCCTGAATACAGATGACCACCGAATTCAAGTCTAGAACATCCTGACCAGCACTATGATCCAGGCACACTGCCCCAATGAGAGGTGTCATTGTGAGGGGTGCTATATCCCATGATTTCTGCACCCCATTGGTGTTGATTGAAGGAACCATAACGGCACGGTGATACATTCAGGAAATTCTGCAACCATGTGTGCTCTCCTTCCTGGTGCAGCTTGACAATCCCATTTTCCAGCAGGATAATGCCCGGCCTCACACAGCACGGGTATCTCTGGCCTATTTTTGTAATGTAAACATGTTTGGCTTTGGCCAGCAAGGTCCGCAGACCTCTCGCCCATAGTGAACGCTTGAGACCAGATTGGACTTGAACGTCGGCCAGCAGCAGCAACTACTGGGAATTTAGAGGGTCAGTGATGTGAGCTGTTGCAGTATCTTCCTCAGGAGAACATCCAACATTTGTATGCCTCCATGCCCGACCGTATCGCCTCCTGTCTCTGTGTTGTGTGTGGTCTTACACCATACTAAATGCATCCTGCAAGTGTTGGTCTACTGCAATAAATGCTTTGGTGAGGTACAATATTTTGATGTTTTTCTGTGTACATACTACCATATGCTGTGCCTGTATCAAATTCGGTGCCCTTGTGATGGCACCTTCAGGATGATCAATTTTTTTTCCAAATTAATGTATTAGTAAACGTTTTCCAATGCCATTATCTTCTATGCAAATAAATTATCACTGCATAATAAATGTTTTTAATTCTTATAATGATAAAATTTTCATCTTTTATGATAAATCATATGTTCAGCTAGATTAATGTTGTTTTCGAAGACACACATTAACCTCTATCGTAGTAAATCTTCATAGAAAAAACACAGGTTAAGAACACACCATTTTGTTGTGGATACAGCAGTTGCAGTGTTACCACTTGTGCTTTTGAACGGATAAATATTCACAGGCCGCCATTTTGTTTTGAGGCACGTTCTAGGCACACACTGTAGTGTTCACGCGTGCACTAAGTTGCCAGATGTTTTTCCACTGAACANGTTTTGAGGCACGTTCTAGGCACACACTGTAGTGTTCACGCGTGCACTAAGTTGCCAGATGTTTTTCCACTGAACATCCTGTACGCAATTCAAAATGAATTTCAGCACAAAGAGTTACGAGCTTGTGGTTTGTTATCTGTGATGGAGAAACAAAGATGAAATGCAAATAAACTTTTTGTACGTGTTTTGCAAGGTGTTAATAGCAGGAATATAACAAATTTTGTGATGCAATTTNGTTTTGAGGCACGTTCTAGGCACACACTGTAGTGTTCACGCGTGCACTAAGTTGCCAGATGTTTTTCCACTGAACAACCTGTACGCAATTCAAAATGAATTTCAGCACAAAGAGTTACGAGCTTGTGGTTTGTTATCTGTGATGGAGAAACAAAGATGTAATGCAAATAAACTTTTTGTACGTGTTTTGCAAGGTGTTAATAGCAGGAATATAACAAATTTTGTGATGCAATTTGAAGGAACGTGTTACATAACTTCTTACGTCACATAAATGGGACCTGAAGAAAATGGTGCAAACCTCAGGAAAACGTAAATAAGATGTTTTGCTGTATTACAATTTATTCCAAACAAAGAAATATCATTCTTACCAACTTTAACTAAATGATTCGTAAATTCATTTTATTCCTAAAATGTATAATTTTTGAAAAGAAAAAGAAACCATTTTGTATCCCAGAAAGCAGATTCTAAATCACTAGGTAATCAAGGAAATTTATAATTTATATTCCTGGTCGTCTTCTTTTGAAACTACATTAATCTAATTAAACATAATAATAACAGATGAAACATTTTACAATTATAAGAATTGAAAACATTTATTTTGTACTGTTCATTTATTCCTATAGAAGGTAATGGCATATTTTTAAAATAATTTTAAAAATACAGAAAAATATCACCAGACTGAAAACAGAGACTTTGCCCATCTTCAGCTTTGTTGTAGACAAAGCAATGGTCTTGTGTTTTATTGCAGATATAAAGGCAGGAAGGAAGTCCTGTCTTGTCCACTATATCGGATTTCATCTGTCGCTTAAAACAAAAAACAAAAAAAAAAGTTACATTTGGGAAAAAAATTTGCAGAAATAATTTTTGGTGGCATTAGTAGGGATGTATGTCCCAAATTTCAGTTATTTATAATTAACTCTTCTTAAAATAATGGTATTAGGTGATATGAGAATATTTTCCAGTGATAGGTAATAAATTTTGATTTAAATGTATTAAGTGATTAGCAACTTTGTTTCTGCTCTGTCAGCATTCAATACCACGCCAGAAAGCAGTTGTCGATGATCAAGAACTGAAATCTCGTATTATTGCACGATACAGCTACGTGGATAAAGATGATGATGTAAGGGAACACCGTCCTGTTGGGCCAAAATCTGTAAGCATTTTCTTTAGACCTTTTTAATGTTCACATTATGTAGGGGTTTTGTGCTTTTAAAGGTTCTATGTGTGCATTAGTAATTAGAGCATGTGTAGTTTTCTTTGTTATCTTTCCATTGCTGTGTAGACTGCAGTGATAGTTTTAGAAAATTAATGCTTATTGTGGATTTTAATTTTTTTTCTTTTTTTTTGTTTATTCAGTTTCAGGTGCCTACTTCAAATATTTTTATTTTATTTTGAATGCTGGTAGCTACAACTGCATGCCTACAGTTTTAAAGCAATGTATTGCAAGGATAAAATAAATGTATGTAAAGTTTTTAGTAATCTAGTGTAAGTAATATTCTGCATGCTTTCGCAAGTGTGTTCTGCTTTGTTTTCAATGGTTAAAATTACTTTTGGAAGGTAATTCTAGTGACTAGATAAAATAAGTTTGTGAATATTAATGGGTTTGTGAAAACAGAACTCTTAGATTTATTCAAGGCAACAAGAACCAACTCTACAATAACAGACAGTGTGTTCAGGCTAGGGCATGATACATGTTGAATAGGCAGATGTAGAAGTGATCTATGAAGTTTTAGATTACATATGTTATTCCTTGGAATCAAAAAAGTTTAAGCAATACTTTTAACAAAAAATATTTGTCCTGCAAACTTATTATAATAGAAACACCACTATGTTCTTTGTTTACCTTGTAAAACATGAGAATAGTTGGTACTCAAAGCCTGTATAAAGAAGGGTAATATAATTTGCAGAGTTTTTGTTTTTTCTACATAGTGAATCAGCTAATGTATATGATTAAAAGAATGAGCTTTATCATGTAACTTCTTGGTTAAGAAAAATTTATTAACAAAGAATAAAATGAACAGTTTATGGGCCCAGGCCATGAGTGCACAAAACCCTGTAGGCGCGATCACCAAATTTGGAGTAATACCATTTGCAGGTACACACTTCAAAAACTAGTAATTTAGAATTAAAATCATACTTGCAGCCAAGGTCGGGGTAAAACATATTGAAGAAGAAGAAATACCGGATGGAAAGGATTGGTTAATCAAGAATGCCAATGCCAAATCAACACTTGTCAAGTTCATCACTGACTCGTGCTTAAGAGCATTTAAATGATTGCAGGTCTGCAAAAGAGGTAGATACAACTATATAAAAGAACTTTGAAATAATTGGCATATCCTCACAACTTTACTGTTGCAAAAATTTTGCTCGCCATTAAGTTTTCGGAAAGTTCCAATATAGCTAGTTATTTTATGGAATACTACAAGATCATAAGGTAATTAAGGACCTCAGGTGCTAAACTCGACCCTACAGAAACAATATGTCATCTACTACTGTCAGTGAAAGTCATGGGAATGTAGTGACAGTCATTTAAACCATGCACGCTGATGGTTTGACAATGGAATTCATTAAAACTATGTTACTAGGGGAAGAAATAAAGAGAGAAGGATAGGCATAACCTGAGAAAGTATTCGTCAACCAGCATTATGTTGACAAGGTATTGCCATTTGAGTGCCATCACTGCGAAAAAAAGAGGATGTAAGAAATTGGAGTGCTGCACAAGAGGCAGAAAATTGGAGAAATCCATCTCAATTACTGATGCGATGCAAGGGGACATAGAACCGGACCAAGATTGAAACCATCCAATTAGTTTTATGTAACACTGCCTGTGGAACTGAAAAAGTGAATGAAAATTAAAAGTGGTGCGGAAGCAAAGGGACATGCTATTTTGTTGAATTTGTGGCAGACTCTGGAGCAACTGATCATCAAGTGGCTAAAGAAGGGGAAATATTAACTTCCACAAGGATGTGCATTATTGAGACTGTGAACTGTAAGTTGATAAATGTGTTGAATGTCCCTCAGTTGCGATGTAATATCATATCAATAAATAGATTTGAAAGTGCCAGTCTATGTATAACATTTGAAAACAACCAAGTAGTTATTCATAAGAATAAGCAGATAATTAAGGTTGTTGACCAGCAGAATAAACTTTTCAAACTTAAATTTGAGCTCGTAATTGAAGAAACCATTGCTCATAGGGTTACAGAAAATAACACGTCACATCGTATGTTAAGTCAATCATTTGAGAAAATGGTAGAACTGGATGTGTTTATTATGTCTCAAGGTTAGACAGACAGGGTTGCATTTCAGCACAAATGAAATTAAAACCAATTGACTGCTAGAATTAGTACATACGGATCTGTGAGGCCCAATTACTTCTGCTACTCATGATGAAAAGAAATACATCCTTACATTCCTGGGCGAGTACGCACACTTTGCAATAGTTTATTTATAGGCAAGACAGAAGTTGCTTATGTTTGGGAATATGTAGAAATAATTACATCTCAGTTCAGACAAAATTTCTAGGTTAAGGTGTGATAAAGGAAAGAAATACATAAACAAAAAGGTAATAGATATCTGCAAGAAAGGTAGAATTGAATCTACTGTACATTACTGCCCTGAACAGAATTGAAAGGCAGAATAATAGAGCAGGGCACTCGTCAAAAAGAAAGATGCACTGTAGTCAAATATCAAAGAACTCTTGTGGGAAATAGTATATGAAGCTACTTTTATCATTAACGGGATTCCTACATGGGGTGGGAAAATACCAGCTGATCTTTGGGTTGACAGAGAAACAAATTATCCTAAACTAAATGTCATTGACTGTAATGTCCATGTGCATATACCAAAGGAAAAAAAACTGGAAATTTTATCCTAATTATGTCTGATACAAAATAGTTGGTTATTGCATTAATTGTTACAGTTTGTGAAATGAACAAGAGAGAAAAATTGTCAGCACCAGGGACGTGGTATTTGATGGAACCTCAGGGAGTAAAGAAGATAAGCAAATACTAGAACGTAAAGAGACAATGATGCAAATATCCAAAATGAAAATGAAGATGAGAGTGATAATCGGCCTCAAACCATGTTCCTCGACATTCCTTTTTAGCTTTTATATGCTGATCTGCAGCGTATAAAAGACCTCTCACAAACTGCCTTTTATCTCCGGAAATAAGCAGTTCTGTTATGTCTCTCCAGCATCTTGTAGGTCTCATGTGTGAATGGCATGCTCGTTCATGTACTAAATCAATGGTAAATGCATTTTATAATACTCCGCTCCAACATTTGTTCTAGCCTCTTTTACATGCACAGTTGGGATTTTAAATGGCTTTTGGTATAAAAGCTTGTTAGTGGTCAGTTTAATTTTCTTCTCGTATTTGTTACACCATCTAGATTTGTCACTGAATGAAACACAATGTCTGAGCAAAAACATTTTTTTGCATTTTAATCAAATTTTTTGAGAAATTTTTTTGAATTTTCAAGGTTAAAGGTCACCAGGTCAAGGTCACTGTTACCAACATATAACATGGTGGACAAGATGGCCACCAGCTGACTGGAATGATAGAGAATAAACTTCTCCAATGCCCCGTGCCCCTTGGGCCCCATTCAAAATACATTGCTCCAAAGCATACATAATCATTCCAGCCACACCAGTTGTCTTTCTTTAAATACCTCGCCCGACAATCTCCTGTCATACCGGGTCTTCATCCTGTCATTATATGGTCGTTTGTGCCTTACAGAAATACTGACCCTTCATTGCCGGTTTGAAAAGGTGATGCAGCTGCAGAATTTCTCCTTGCATTTTTATTTAGGCTATGTCTACCAATCTGAAAAGTCCTGGCACTTGCGGTTGATGCTGCAGGTTGTTGATGGATCCTCGTCTGACGTACCCTGAAACACTGGTAGCTCCTGTCGAATGCCTCACTCCCATTCTCAAGTTCACGCAACTGGTTCTTTGCCCCCGAACCACTTCCTCTATGGGAACACTATTCTGAGAGCTACTACAGAGAGGGGCCATACATCACTCAATCCATGCCATGGGCTCATTTCACTGCAATCTGGCACAGTTTGAGCAGAGCATCTGGACAGCACTTGCAAGGTATCGTGTGCATTTTTCAACTTTTTATGAGGTGTGTAACTTGCAGCATCAATTCATCGATGCAGTGTATCAGTTGTTGGGCATATGCACGAAGCCCACAAATTTCTTCACGCAAGTGCTGGCATGTGCTCATCGAAGCCATTTGTTCTTCATCTCACTGCCTGTTTTCCTGCTGCTGCTGCTGCTGCTGCTGTTGTGAGCAATGGGCTCTTAGGTTCCCCGGTTGTCCACATGTCCAGTGCTCAGGCCAAGGCCTCCTGCATGGTGTGAGGTGCAGCTAGACGCACTGCTTGCCCTACCCTTTGTGTTGGCGATGGCATCGATGAAGAAGCCAACTGCAATGATGTAGCGCGCCTCCTTGGGGCACTCTTCCAGAGCAAGGTAGGAAAGCTGCACAGTGTCTTGCCATAGCTCCTGCAGTGGCTCTCCTGGTCGCTGGGTGCAGCTTTGCAGTTGGGCATGTCGCAGGTACCGATCGCCGAAACCTAGCTCCAAGGGTGACACCAGTGTGGGGTACTCCAGTCGATGTTGTTCTGGCAGAGATTGTAGTATGCTCAGTGCTGAGTTTCTCAGTGTAGCTGCGAGGTAGTAAGCCTACTGTTCGGCTGACCAACCATCCAGGGTTGCGACTATTTCAAACTGGTGTTGGTACTTCCGCCAAGAATTCTGGCCATCATAAGTTGCGGGCTTGATTGAGACCCCCTTCCCCACTCCTGGCTGCGCGACACCAATGCTGCAGAGCTGCTGACTATCTTTAGAGGTTGCTGCGTTTGCTACAACATGTAATGCTTCCTCACTTTTCTCGGCTAGCAATGTTTTGAAAGTAGAATTCCATTGATGAAAAAATTCCTGCCATTCCTTCTTCAGCGCACTTATTTCCAGTGTCACTTCACTCTTAACACTGTCCATTCTTTCATTTACATTGTCAATTTTCTTGTCCACATGGTTAATTCTTGTATTCACCAACTCGCTAATGCCTTCTATTTTCCTTTCTACATTTTTTTATTTTCTTTTCTACTAAATCCCTTCTGTTACTTATCTGGTTATTTACATTATTGTTTACACTATATATTACATAACTAATTTGGGCATATACAGCTTTGTTTGCACTACTAATTTTGCTATCAAGATTATTAACATTTGCACTCATTTGGCTACCTAATCCCTCAATTAATGCTCGCAGTGCTTCGAGTTTTGCAGACATGTTTCTAGTTAACATTCACAGTGATGGTTGTACAAAAGTACAAAAAAGTCTTATTACTTCAGCTTACAGTTACTAAAATCTATTTAATTGGTTTTAAAATTCCTGATTAATAGCCTACTTGATTAACAATTGAATGCCTCCATCCCCCTTCTGAACAAGATGTCAGAGGGGTGTATCCGAGTTTGTGAGGGATGGAGGTCTTAATAAAAATAAAAGAACTTAATTTAATTTTAATTTAATCACATATCTATTATTTGCAGCACCAATCTATCTATTGCCACTATTGCTCTTTTTATTTCTCATTGAGAGCATTATTAAATGTCTATCTCAACCCTAATAAAAGTTCCTCTCAATGTCTCTGTTTGTTTATAGTCAATTAACTCACATTCATCAATAACACATGTTCAGTCTGTCTGTTGCCATCATTTGTAATGTCTTCTACTCATACATACAGTTCAATAGTCCAACCTGCCAATCGCACTCTTCACTGCACCGATGCTTGCAGTAGCAGATTTTCCTCCCGCTGGTCACTTCTCTCGCCACTCTTTCCTCTTCTCGCTCAATGTCACGCAATCACCCAACTCCAGACACTCATCCACTTCCTGCTCGAAGGCCCAATGCGCTTTTATAGTATCAGCAGCCAAGATCTGGAATATTCCCCACACCCTAAGTCATGCTGAGAGAGGCAAGGATGATCAGAACCAGAACATTTTCAGATAAACGCATAAATTTAATCTGCCGAAGGTCAGAAGCGCGTGAGCCACAAAAGGCTGTAAGCATGTGTAAGCTGGTTAATCTTCGCTGCCCACTCTTGGTTTGCATGCGTGAAGTTCACATATTTCCGCTCTCGCAAGCAATGTCAAGCCACGAGCGTGTAAGAATACATATACTAGTATTCAAAGTTATTGAAATTGTGTCATAATATTGTAGATCTAGCATATTAAGCTACATTACTTTTATAGTCCCATTTTGAAAAGAATTGTCTTGCCCACTTAAAACATATCCATGTACATAGACTACCGGAGTACTACTTCTTTGTGAAATTTTGTAGGAATCTGTAGATTGTCTCCCGAGATATTACATAAAACATATTTTTCTATGTGGAGCACAAAAGATGCCCCAGGTAGACAAATTTGATGTTAATAATAGATACTGCCAGCATACAAAGTTTGTGCAATTTTGTTGCATGGTTTGGTAAATATAACAGAATAAACTAAAATGTTTATATATGGTTGCCATTTCGAAAATAGTGTCTGGACCACCTAAAACACATCAGTTTACACAACGTACATTAGTACTACCAGCCTGCCAAATTTGGAAGTAATCAATTGATTATTTCGTGAAGTATAACATATAAATATTGTTTATTATTGTGGTGCTATCATATGTTATGGCGGACAAGAGAGGCTCTGTATTTGACGGTTGTAAAATTTATATTTCCACCATACAACATTAAGTTAAAATTGGTTACTTAGTTTCGTCTAGTAAACTTAAAAAAGTTATGTGGTGGCCATTTTTAAAATAAGTGTCTGACCCATTTAAAGGGTGTCACTTTTCATGGTGTACGACACTATTAATTGCCTGCCAAATTTTATTTGAGTCGGTTGATTGTTTTGCGAGATATAACATAATATATTTTTTTCATGTGGCACTGTTTTACAGTATGGCGGACATGAGGATCTCTATGTGGACATATTTTAAGATTGTAATACATGCAGTTGGAGTAGTTATGTAGGTTTTATATAATTAACAGTAATTTCAATTAGCATCTTTTGGGATTATATGTCTAAAATTGGTAAATTGAAAAAGTAAAATTATCAAAAAAAAAATTGGGCATAATTTGTTGCCTTAATTTTCAACAGAATATATATTGCTCATTAATTTCATGAAAATGAATTAACTCTAATGAAAAATTGTTTGGAAGCTAGATTTTGAAATTAAGTTTTTAGAAGTTAAAAAATTGCAATTTCACAATTAATTTTAAATTATAATAAAAATACTTTTATTTACTGGTTTGAAAATTTTTTTATATAGTCTAAGAGTACCACTTTTCGTTTTATTAAAATATATATTTAATCCTAAAAGTAAAAAAAAAACCAAGACTTAATTTCAAAATATAGTTTCCAAACCCATTTTCATTAAGTATATGACCAAAATTAATTTTGTTGAAAATTAAAGCAACTAATAAAATTTAAACCCACATTTTGATAAATAAATTTATTTCTTCAATTAATAATTTTTAAAATAATTTTTTTTTAATTGTTTTAAAATATAATTTAAATATTTACTAAATATATTTTAATCTCAATTACTTAGGTGAATGTTTCAATTATATAAAACCTGGTTTATATATTACTTGCCTGCCTATTAAGTTCAGCTGAAATGGTTTCGTAGATATAACAAATCAAACAAATATTTATATGGCTACCATTTCAAAAATAAGTTTGTTAAATTTAGAAAATGTAAGTTTATGTGGCATAACATAGTACAACTTAATTGCCAAATTTGGTAGAAATAGGTTAATTGTTTCGAGAGATATGAGACAAAAACTTTGTTTTTCATGTGGATCTATCTTATACGTTGGCGAATAAAAGAGGCTATGTACTGTCACATTTGATTCATATAATATACACTTTCAACATACCAAGTTTAATCCAAATTTGCTAAACGGTTTGGTAGATATAGCAAAGGAACCTAAAATACTTATGAAATTGCCATTTTGAAAATAACTGAATTATCCATTTAAATTGCGTATGTTTGTGTGTCCTATCATAGTATTAGGTACTTACATGCCAAATTTTATGAAAATCGGTCAAGTAATTTCCGAAATGTAACATTAAAGATAATTTATTTCTCATGTGCTATCTTCCAAAAGGGGGACTAACAACAATATCCATTTCCAGATACAATGCTTACATGATGCACTGTACTTACAAAATTTTGGTTTAAATTGGTTAAATGGTTGCCAAAATAAAACATAGCATCTTAAATATTAAACTGTCTGCCATTTTGCAAGTAAGCATCCAGCGTGGTTGAATATCTACAAAAGTCGGATGTCCTCACTATATATATATATATATATATATATATATATATATATCTGTATGTGTGTGTATATATATATGTACATACACATGTACATACACACACACACATGTCGAATTTGGTGAAATTCTGTTACCCGTTCAAAAGTTTTTAGGGGACACACACATCTAAACACACACATACACACAGGCAAGAAAGTATTCTCATAAGCCTTTCCTTCCTTAGGAAAGTACACTAATAAATAGCTAGCATTGTTTTTTTTCCCTACGTGACACTTTTTTCGAGAAATTCATGTAATATGATCTAACACTCCAAACATATTATTTCATTGTACATTAATTAGCATAAGAACACCACACTGCCTTTTTGTGTATCCTATACGATAGTAGGCATGTGCGAAGGTCTTTTTTTTAATGTGAAGCGAAGCTTACATTGTGCAAAGGATTTTTGAAGGAAATCAAAGTCGAAGGATTTAAAAATATATATATATTAATGTATAGTGGCCTACAGTTTTCAAGTTTATTCAACTCCTTTGTACTGATACTGCCAAAAAAAAAAAAAGTATGCGTATTAGACACTGAGCAATGGAATAAAACATATCCTAATCTTGTACTGCTAAAAACTGAAATATTAAAATATTAAAATCTGCAAGTAAGTAATTATTATACATTTAGATACTTGCAAACTTTATAAAAACTACCATACTCCAGCCTAACAAAAAAAGAGAAAGAGACAAAGGAAAGGGCTGGGCTGTAAGAACATTCCCTCTTTTTTTTTTTTTTCTTTCGACCTCTGACCCTAGGCAATGTCAAGCTGGTAGATTGTTATCTCAGCACGGTGGAGCTTGGGACAAATACTACAAACTTTGTTAGAAAAACAGTTGAAGTTTAGCACATTTTCTACTGAGACTTTAGTTTCCAGACATGCTTCCTTATACCAGAATACTTTCAAAGTTCATAAAGACCCAGGGGAGGGTAAACACTTGGTGAAAATGTCCGACTTTTAGGTTTTTTAATTCGAAGATGAAGTCGAAGGTACAGAAGTCTGCGATTCGACTTCATACACCCCTATACGATAGATTACTAATCCACAGGATACAACAAAAAATTTTGTACAAAAACGTTTTTAAATGCACAAATAGTATTCCAACGCACTTTTTTTTTTTAGTGGGTTGGCATCAGCACTCAATTTTCTATGTTTTCCACTTCGTCGTTCAACAAACCCATTATCCATTAACTTATTTAATTATTTAAGTATAATTTTAATTTCTCTCTGACTTTATTTATTAGTGGAAAAGCTGATTTTTAAAGCCTACTTAAATCTAGAGAAAAGCTAGTGTTATGAAAATCTATGAAATTTTCTCTTACTAATTATGATCAGGCTAATTAAAAAGAGTGATGTTTTAATTCCAGAAGTTTTCTTGTAATTGTATAGCAAATAATTTAATTAGTTAAATAATTTTTCAAACTTATTTGTAGAGTGGTATTTTCAGCAGTAATTTTGATCATCAATATAATATTCCACGTGTTCCTTTGATTATGTTTTGTTCCATAGCTGTATCGTCCAGCCAGTATTCGAGAGTTTTCAGTTACAAGTAAAAAGGGCAAGAAATTGTTTTCTAGTTGTGTTTGTTCCTTACCAGCACGCCTTGACAAGCTGGCCAGAAAACAAAGCTGTGCAATGCCCTAACTCGGTGTTGTTGGATATGGGGAAGAAGATAGAAAACACAACACATAAGAAAACGTATGTACTAATATCACGAGACAAGAACAGAGTGAGGTTATGTAGTAACCACAACACAACACAGACTGGGCGCCAAGCCCACACACACTAGACCTCTAAGACCTCTGGCGGTCAATGCTTGAACTAGTGCTTGTCCCGAATATTCACAACATGCTCCCTATTTGGGATAAGTCCCTGTTGAATCAGACAGTTCAGCAGCTTTTCCCTGTTGAGCGGCTTTGTAAAAGAATCAGCAACCATATCCTTCGTGGCAACGTGAATGAGACTGATTTCACCTGCGCGGATTCGCTCACGTAGGAAATGGTGGCGCACATCTATGTGTTTCGTTCGCGCCTGGTAAGCGCCATTCAGAGCGAGGTTCTGCGCTCCCTGGTTGTCAACTCGTAGCTCAGTAGGTCTCTTTGCTGATGCAGGAAACAACTCCAAAGACAAACCTCGTAACCAGAGCGCTTCTTATACAGCTGATGACATGGCCATGTATTCAACTTCTGTAGTACTCAATGCGACTGTTGGCTGCTTCTTTGTTGACCATGACAAAGCGGAGCCATTCTTCATGAAAACATAACCAGTCACTGAACGCCTTCCATCAACGTCGCTGCCCCAGTCTGAGTCGGAGTAGCCAATCAGGTTGGTCACCTTATCCTTCTGACCAGAAAACTCAAGCTGGAAATTAGCAGTACCCTTGAGGTATCTAAAAATTCTCTTGACGGCGCCCCAGTGCACTTTTCCTGGATTAGCGTTAAATCGGCTGACATAGCTCACTGCAAAACTTATGTCTGGGCGAGATACTTGAGATGCAAATAGGAGGCTTCCCACCGCCTCTTGATACGGTATTTTATTCATCTCCAGCCTCTCTGTCGATGTCGTCGGACACTGCTCCTCAGACAGCTGCAACCCTGGCGCCATGGGCGTTTCGGAGGGATTACAATCCTTCATGTTGAACCTTTTCAACATTTGTTCAATGTAGCGAGATTGATTGATCCAAATTTTCTTCTCATTCTGATCACGTTTGATTTCAAACCCCAGAATGTATTTGACTTTTCCCATGTCAGTCATCCTGAAAGTTGACGTCAATTTCTTCTTCAATTCTCCCCCCATTTGGCTGTCATTAGACAAAATCAAAAGATCGTCAACATAAACGGCCACAATCAGAATCTTCCCATTTTCAATTCTGTAGTAAATGCAAGAGTCGAACCTCGATTGTTGGAGGTTGGCCTCTTTCAAACATTTGTCAAGCTTAATGTTCCAGACCCTGCTAGCCTGCTTCAGGCCATATAAACTTTTCTTCAGACGGCAGACTTTATCTGCTTTGTCATATATTTCCGGAGGCAGCATATAAATTTCTTCAGCCAAGTCCCCTTGAAGAAACGCGGTGACTGCGTCCATCTGGTCAATGTCGAGGGCGAATTCAGCAGCTAGCGTCAGAAGATATCGGATGGAACTGTAACGAATGACTGGGGAGTACGTCTCCTCATAGTCAACACCTTTGATCTGGGAGCAGCCCTTTACGACTAGCCGAGCCTTGTGGGTCACCTTGTTCGCAGCATCCATTTTAGTTTTGAACACCCACTTACTTTTCAAGGGTTTTCGTCCGGGCGGTAGATTCACCAATTCCCATGTTCCATTATCCATTTGCGCCTTGTACTCTCTGTCCATGGCTTTGCGCCATTCATCTCCATCAGGACGAGAGAGAGCTTCATCGACAGTGAGTGGATCATTTGTAGTAGCGGTTGAGGCGAAATTCAGTAGATAATCCTGTAGATGAGTCGGCGGTCTTCTTTCACGGGTTCCTCCCCGCGTACTTTCTTCTTCAATAACAACGGGTCGAGTAGGAATGTAGTCAGGGTCGGTCCCAGCAGTTGACGAAGCGGCGTCAAGATCTGATTCAGCTGGATCATCAGGAAACCCGGGAAAATCTTCCGTTTGTTCCTCGAACGTCAAGGCTGTAGAGGAATCTGAAGACATTGATTCATCATTAGTTTCAGAACGGTCGTTATCTGAAAAAATATCAGTTCCACACGAATCAGGAAGAAAAAATTCATTCCTCGAAGTATCACCAGATTTGCTGAGTAGAACTGAACCTTTTTCGTTCTCAGAAAAAATGACATCTCTCGAGACAAAAACTGTGGATTTTTCCGGATCAAAAAATCTGTAGGCTTTACTTGTGGAACTATAACCAATCAAAATACACGGTTTTGATTTAGGATCCAATTTCTTGCGATTGGCCGCCGGAATATGTGCATATGCTTTGCAACCAAACACGCGTAAATGCCTCACTGTAGGTTTTTTACCTGACCAGAGCTCTTCTGGAGTCTTTGCGACACATCTGGTGGGAGAACGGTTGAGTATATACACTGCGGTGTTAGCAGCCTCGGCCCAGAATGAGTTGGGTAGCTCTGACTCATTGAGTAGACATCTGACGCGCTCCATTATGGTTCTGTTGAGCCTTTCTGCCTTCCCATTTTGCTGTGGGGTGTGCGGGACAGTAGTCTGATGCTCAATACCTGCGGAGGATAGAAGCTGACGCATCTTCTTGCTGCAATATTCACCACCGTTATCAGTCCTCAAAATTTGAATGTTTTGGCCGGTCTGGTTTTCAACATAGGCCTTAAAGTTAACTAAGCAGTTGAAAGCTTGGTCCTTAGATTTCAGAAAATAGACGAAAATTTTATGGCTGAAATCATCTAGAAACGTAATCATGTACCGGGACCCAGAGAAAGAGCCTGTGTATGGTCCTGCTATATCTGAATGTATGAGCTCTAGAATTCTAGTAGATCTAGACTCACTGTCAGGAAAAGACAACCTCTGACTTTTGCCTAGTGCACATGGTTTACACACAAAGCCCTCAGGCACCTTCAAATTACAGTTTAATCCAAATCCATGGACCAAAGTTTTCAATTTTTCCAAACTCGATAGACCAACGTGTGCTAAACGACTGTGCCACAACATACCTGAATTTGAAACTGTGAAAAAAGTCGAGCCAGGTGCATCCAAATCCAACTTGAACAAATTGTTCTTCAAGGTCGCTGACGCCAGAACTTCATTGTTTGCATCAAGAACTCGCGCACCTTTAGAGTCGAAAACAACTGAGTTCCCGTTGTTCACAATTTGTCTGACCGAAAGCAAATTGACTCTCAACTCAGGAACGAGATAAACACCTCTTACGTTTACTGGCAGCACGTTTCCATCAACCTTAACTGGTAATGTTATGTCACCAACACTATTAGAGTTCATACTACCTTGATGGTTTGCGGTGCTGAAGCCGACCTTTGCGGGCCTGAGGTCGTTCACAAAACAGTTCTGATTTTTGGCCAAATGAACGGAACAGCCAGAGTCAAGAAACCACTCGTTTTCTTCTGGAGAACACTGCACTGACAGGGCGGTAAACATTGAACCCTCTGATTCGTTTTTATTTTGACGTTTATCACCGTTATCATCATCCGGAACCCGATCACAATCTTTTGCGATATGACCGTAAAACCCATTGCATTTGTAACAACGCGGGCCTTTGCCTTGTTGGTGTTTGTAACTGTTGTTGCATGAACTGAATGAAGGGTTTGGCTTTCGCGTGGCGAACTTACTTGGACCTCGGTTCTGTTTTGAGAACATGGCAGCGGATTTTTCACCCGAATCATGACCAAAATCAGAAATATCCTGGAGCAATTTCATCTTAATGGAATCAGACGTGATTTGAATTCCAGCACTCTCAAATCCCATGATCATTGGGCTGTATTTTTCAGGTAAACCGGCGAGCATTATCGTGCCTACCCTTTCGTCACTAACTTCCATTTTGACGGCTCTCAATTTGTGCGCTGTTGAGATAATTTTATTCACATACTCCTCGACGGATGAACAATTTTCGAGGCGGGTCGTGGTCAAAATTCGTAGGAGAGACACTCTTCGTTCGAGTCCACTATCTTCAAAGGCTGACGATAGTTTATCCCACGCTTCCTTGGCTGTTGTGGCGTCTTGAACGTGGACATAGTTGATCGGATCTATTAATAAGATTATCTTCGTCCGGGCTTTGACATTTTTCTTCTTATCTGTGTCTTCCTCAGTCACAGATCCCCATAAATCTTCGTGCTCGAGATAAGTTTTGACCGCGAACTTCCAGGTATCAAAATTCTCGCGTCCCTTTAGCTTTTCGATCGGAGGGAGAGCTGAGTTGGAGCTCATTTTTTTTTTAGCGACGGATTTTTTTTTTGTCACTGAACAAACTGTTGACACTTTTACTGCGGATAGACTGGGCCCATAACCTGTTGTTGGATATGGGGAAGAAGATAGAAAACACAACACATAAGAAAACGTATGTACTAATATCACGAGACAAGAACAGAGTGAGGTTATGTAGTAACCACAACACAACACAGACTGGGCGCCAAGCCCACACACACTAGACCTCTAAGACCTCTGGCAGTCAATGCTTGAACTAGTGCTTGTCCCGAATATTCACAACACTCGGTGTGCATGAATAAATAATTTATCTTTATACAGATGTTTCTTAGACAGATGTGTTGACAGTTGCAACTATATCTCACAACTGTAGTATACCACAATAAGCATTTTTCTACACAAAACACACTTTAAGTTTACCTTGCACCACCTGTAATTTGGTTGCTTATACATGGCAAACCAAAGGTGAGACACGCCTTCTTATCACCCCCTTCTTCTGTGGGTAATGCAAGAGTATAAGAGTGTTCCATGGTAGTTTGAATAGATAATGTCTATTCTCATCCCATAATTTCTAGGGTTGTGAGCAACCTAGTAAATCACAGATTTTGGTGGTGCAAAATATTTTTGAGGAGTGAAGTTACAAAAAAAGTTAATACTTAATACTTGACTGGGGCAAGTATAGGCTATATCACAATTAAGGCCAAACAAAACTTTTATACACGAATGAACATAAATTGATAAATTATCTCCAGCTTAAAAGCAACCTCTTTGGAACACGAGCGTACCTAACGGTGGAAAAGTTTCCCTTTGTCACATAATGTTTCTTGTTTTGCTCCTAACCTAAATAGAATAAATCTTTCAACAAAACCTATGCCTAGCATAAATGGTTTTTCTAGCGAGCCTTAAATGCAGCACATCTCATCTCCGCTACAGNAGCCTTAAATGCAGCACATCTCATCTCCGCTACAGAGAGACAGACTTATTTTGTTAAGAACCATGAAGTTGATTACAGGCAGTCCTCTACTTTCATACACAATGTGTTCCTAAATTTGTGTATGAAAGTTGAAATGTATGAAAGTAGAACCCTTATTTTAATGTGATAAATGAGGTTCCGTTCCTAGATGGGAAAAAAAACGTAACTAAACAAAAAAAAATATTCAAAACAATATATTTACACACAAAGAAACAAGATCATGCATCAAAGTTATTTAAAAGTGTTTAAATATATAGCTAATAGTTCAAACAATCGAAAAGACACATTTTACACACACAAACATTTGACTAATTGCAGTGGGTACATACATACATACAGATTCAGCTCTCTTTGGAATTGTACATAGCCGGTTTAACAATCACTGGGACCTGGTGTAGATAACTTATCAGCTTTGCAGAAAAAGTTATTTAGCGACAGTTGAACGCCACCCTTCTTCTTTTCATACAATTGTCTGTAGCACATTGTAGCTGCTTCAACAACTTGACGAACTCGAGAACTTCTCTCTTCATCTGGATCATTTTCTTCAATGATGTTTAAAAAATGTTCAAGGTTTTTTAAAGCATCGTTGATTTTTTTCCCTGTAAGGGTTTTTGTTGGTTGTCCTGGACAGCCATTATTTTGAGCAGCTGTGGATGCTGATGAATTTGTCTCTTGAAGAGCAAGTAGATCTTCATTTGTCAATGGCTCTGAATGTGAGGCCATCAGATCATCAACATCTTCAGAAGTAACCTCGAGATCCAGCTGATGCATAACTTTAACAATTTGTTCTGTTGCACTTTCTGGGGTCTCCTCAAAACCTCTGAAATTTGGCACCAGGTAAGGACACAATTTATTCCAGCAACCACTCATTGTAGATGACTTTATTTCTTTCCAAGAGAGAGAAATATTGGTGACAGCATTAAGGACATTGTAGTTTTTCCAGAATTCTTTTAGAGTGGGTCTTCCATCACCATCTGTTGCCTTGACAGCTTTGTCGATTATTCTCCTCATGTAATATCTTTTGAAAGTTGAAATAACAGTCTGATCCATTGGCTGGATTAAACTTGTGGTGTTTGGAGGCAAGAATATGACCTTTACCTCTGGACATAAATCTCTCAATGCTTGTGGATGTCCGGGTGCATTATCCAACAATAACAATGCCTTGAATGCCAAATTCTTTTGCTTACAATAATTTTTCACTTCAGGGACAAAATTATTTACATACCAGTCCTTAAATAATGCTGAAGTAACCCAAGCTTTTGAGTTCCATTTCCATATGACTGGCAGTGTTTCTTTGGGGTTTCCTTTCAAAGCCCTGGGATTCTCACAGTGGTACACTAACAGAGGTTTTAGTTTACAGTCTCCTGCAGCATTACCACCAATTAGAAGTGTCAGTCTGTCTTTAGATGCCTTGTGTCCAGGTGCAACAGCCTCTTCTTTTGCCAGGTAAGTTCTTGAAGGCATTTTTTTCCAGAATAAGCCCGTCTCATCAACATTAAAAATTTGGTGAGATGAGTAATTTCCCTCGTCAACAATGTTCTCAAAAGTTTTTATAAATTTTTCGGCAGCTTCAGTATCTGCACTGGCAGATTCCCCTGTAAATGTTATGTTGTGCAGTCCTGCCCTTGACTTAAACTTGTCGAACCAGCCTTTGCTCGCTTTAAACTCTGGAGCATTAGCAGCTGACTCACCAAGCTGTTTTTTCCAATCTTCAAACAAACTGAGAGCTTTGCATTGAATTATGGCAAGGCTGATAGGGATATTTTTCTGGTGTTGATCGTCTAACCACACTTTTAAAGACCGTTCCATCTCTTCCATCGCTGCACCCCGCCGTTTTGAAATTATTTTAGAAGAAAGATTTCCCGAATTTATAACATAGTCCCTTATATTTCCTTTACTTTTTACGATAGAACGCACAGTGGATCGGCTCAGGTTGAAAGACCGTCCTATAGCTGCAAGTGATTTGCCACTTTCCGATTGCGCGATAATGTCTAATTTCGTTTGTACACTATTTACAACATGTTTTCTTTGTTTCTTACACACTGAGTCTTCATTACTTTCGTTTTTACGTTTGTTATTCATTGCGCAGTGTAATAATTATGTACGTGCGCCAATAGATTAACAAAAAAAAACAATGGATACAAAATTAACCTCAAAGGAAACTAGAACTTCCGTTTTTATTATTGTTTTTAAACAGAAACGGCATTCATATGTAGTATCGCCATAGCGTAGTAACACATCAGACATACAACTGCATATTTGTTCAGTTATATCGGAAACATAGTTCTGTATATTCACACCAGAGGTCTCTACGTAGTATAAGTCAACTTTGCTGCAATATTATTTGCGAAGACAAAACCTACAGAATATAAACAATCCATATATCTATGATGTTTACGTTTCTCGTGGAGGCATGCGCGCGATATTTTTTTTTGGTTATGTACGAAAGAACGAAGCAAACACGCGAAAGTCGAATTTATGGTGTAAGAAACCAATGTATGAAAGCGCAAATTGTACGAATGTCGAATGCGCGAAAGTAGAGGACTGCCTGTATATGTTCATTTAATAAACTCATTTAAGCTCCTTAAAAAATGGANTGTCGAATGCGCGAAAGTAGAGGACTGCCTGTATATGTTCATTTAATAAACTCATTTAAGCTCCTTAAAAAATGGAAGTTTTAGAATATAATAATGTACTGACAGCCTAGCGACATCAACACTAGGTGTAGTGTTAAAATGACTTTGACCTCAAAAACGATCCGCATGTAAAAATTGAGCAGCGTCAGTTACCAGAAAAGGCACTGCCAACTTTTTCAGATAAATTTAATACATAAGACTATTTTACATAATAATCTGTGAGGAACGTGTTTGCGATTGTATTAATAATCATCATAGAATTTGTGTGTAAATAGTCTCACATACTTCTTGACTTCTATTTTTCAAATTTAGAACAAAGAAAAACAGCTGCTTGTTTCCCGGTTTTTGAATGGCCCGCATAACTTTGTTTTTAAATGTGATACATGACTAAGTCCCAGAAGAATATCTTAAATAGTAGGTAGCCAATTTGATAAAAGTAATAAAAGAAGTGTTTATTTTGGATGTAAGACACATTTACTAATACTGAGAATCGTAGAAAATAATTTAACGTATTTCGAAATAATAGTCCTAGAAGTTCTTTTATATATTTTAATTAGAGACCTGCAAAATTTGCATTATTATTTCGGGACTCGTTCAACTTCAAACACATTTATTTCTGCAATTAGTTTGTCATTTGACTATTCTTTATCTGACACGTCCTGGGTAACTCTGTGCCAGTAAATGAACACTTCACAATTGTGTACTCCAATCACATGCAGTTCAGTTGAAAAAGGACTGACTTCACATATATGCAGCAGTCAATGGACAACCGACGCAGTTTTGAGTATATACAACACTGTGAAGTTTAGCCTGATGCCAAATAATAACGAGAATTTGGCAGATCTCTAATTATAATATAGCTTTCAAATATACCAAGTTCCTTAGTCATTGCAAACCAGAAAAATTCTCTAATCTGTGTCCGTGTGAGGAGAGTATGGCATGAGGTAGACGGTAACAAGATTAACATACCAAAATAGATGCCAAGGAAACTAGGTATCACTTAGTGTTTCACTTTAGAAAAATCATAAATAATCTGAGCTCAATACATTATTGACTTGTAACAGTTGTAATTACTGGGGAAGCTTTGAAATTATATTTACTTATGATTTTATTGCATGTTGGCACCTCTAGGAATGGTTATCACGTGAAATAGCTAAGAAAGTGTCTTGCTGTTGTGCATTATATATTTCACAACAAATTCTGCAAAAAAAAAAAAAAAAAGTAGACCAATACTTGGCGCAAGACGTAACAAGAGAAGAAGGTCATTTTAAATTGTTTCATTTGTGAGTATTCTATGTAAAGAAAAGTTTATGTGGTACCACAAACGGTCACTATCGCTACAATAGCAGTGTGTTTATAAGAGTTGTAAAAATATTTCACAGCACTTATGTAGTTTCTGCATGGAAGTCCTCATGAATAGCTGGAGTGATTACAGCAGAAGGGTGTGCCTGCTGGCCAGTCAGGTACTGCCAAAAAATCCTAGTCTCTTGTTGGTCAGCAAAAATTAAGAAAGGGAGTAGAAAGCAAAGGCAGAGTGCCAGAGAGGGGGTAGCGTCTACCCTTCCGCGAGCAGACCAGCAGCAATTGGGGACATGCACAATCAAAGAAGTGGCCTAGTTGGCATCGGAGAAGTGGCGGTTCTCCATTGACTATATGATCACATAGAGTAACAGTGAAACTTTTACATGTTAAACTTGTGCATATTGCACATTTCAATCCTGTCTTCCCTTAAATGTGTTCAGCAATCATTTAGAATTGCATCATATAAACTTGAGCATCTTTCAGCATCCACGCTGCTCACTGGTGCCCAGATGGTTTTGATTGCAACAGCTCCAAACTCTGGCTTCATGATTGAAATGGCAAGAAGAAGTTGTAGCATGTCAATATTGTTTCCTTCACACACCTGCCCTTTCAACTGTTCATGAAGTACAAATAACCATCAAGAAACTGATTGTCACGTAGCTTGGAAAATGGTTCAAGTTTAGTCTTGCTCCTTATTTATTACAGTTGACTTCTACTTGCTGACCTGCCTTGAGTGGGTTAAACAGCTTTCCTGCTGCAGTATAAAAGTGGTTTGCTCGAGATGGGGCCATATGTGTGACTAATTTTGTATAACTTCTTACATAGCAATTCTTTATAGCAGATTTAATGCTTGCTTTCATTGCCTCACTCTTCACTTCATGCAACATTTTTAGTGTATCTGATGCTAACACACTACCCTCTAATCAGCTAACACACTACCTCTCTTTAGCTGATTAGAAAGTTGCACGACTTCCTCACACTACAAGTGAGCATACAGGACTGTCCACCTTCCAGAACTTTAATAAGCTCGATGATTCTCTTTCAGGCCTTGCTCACAAGCTTACATTTTATTTTCAAGTGAAAAATGGTCACAAGAACATTTTTGGAATACTGACTTCACACTGGCATTCTGTGATTCCCACTGATTCAAGAATTGATGGAGTGGCTCGACGTAATCGGCTAGATAGGTAACAGCTAGAAACCATGGATTACAGCATGTTGTCACAAGACTTCGAAACAATTTTGCTGCAGGTTCAAGGAAATTATCTTGGAAGAACTTGATATAGGCATTTTTAATATTTTGGCTTTATAGGTATGCCATCATCAAGTCAACAATTAGAGAATTGAGGTCTATCAACTTCACATGAAAAGATTGCCAACCAAATTCACTTTGAGAGCCCATCATTTTAAATTGATAGGGCGTTCACGCAAAAACACTGCATTGCTGTGAAATAAGTTTCCTTGTACTTAGCAGAGTCAGACACAAGACCTTGGACATTTTGAAATTCTACATTATACTAATTCAAACATTCCAGCACTGCCTGACTGCAAGTAGTGCCATTTGCTGTATCAAGAAAGCAACACATTGCCGTATACTGGATGTTTGAAACTAATGCTTTAAAGCGTGATTGACACTTGATTTACTGACACCTGACTGGCGTGCAGCTTGCCATATGGACTTTGACTTCTCGGGGAAACATGTGGATGTTCGCAACACAGCCCCCACACTTATTTTGTCTATTGTTCTCTTCTTGCCGCACCAACCGTCCTTTCTTCACACCACATAGAGTTCTGTCACACTCAAACTTGTCACGTAATCATGCCATTGTTAGCATGTGATGGTGACACTTGCAGTTAGCGCAGTATCAAATTTTGTAGTCCATTGTCTCTGCACCTCAATAATGTTCTCACATTTCCAATAACTGTTTAAAATCATCTTTCATTGCTCGAAAGAAAACCTTGTCACTTCCACCATTTCGTCTGCAATTGGAACTGACAAAGCAGAGTGGCTGCACATGCTTGCACAGATCCCAATGTTGTCCTTATAGTGTCAAATACATGCAGTTCTATTAGATTGTCTTTTAATAGTTTATCTGTTATAACAAAGAGTGTAAACATTAATTTGGGACATCTGGTGCACTTGTAAAGGTCCTGCAATGGAGATATTGGTATGAAAAAGGATGTTGAAAACACTACATCTTCAACTGTCAGAAGTTTCATTTGTTTATATGTCCTTGAATGAAGTTTATATGAATAAATATGAATAAAGTTTATATGTGCTTCCCTGAAAGTTTTTTTTAGCCCTTCTTTCTCTACAGCACCTATTGTCTGCATGTATTCCCATCTTAGTGTATATACCCCAGATAAATCACCAGAGACACTTGTATACTTTTGTAAGTAATTACAAACTGCTGGGTGATTTATTAAGGTTTTTATTTTTAATTATATGTTAGCCTGCACATTTTTTACTTTAAAATATACCAATAACCATTGTTTTACACTGGGACAAACGATTCAGTGAAAGGTTTTTGTTGCTCAGGTGTCTTTCTGGTGTGTGTGTGTGTGAGCTCGACTTAACATGTTCATTGGGGCCATTCTTTTTTCCTTATTCAAGACATGTATTACATATACCACACATTAATATGCAACTGTCACTGACATAAAATTTTTTGTCTTTGAATGCATTTGCACGATCATATATACTAAGATTCTAACCGGATTTTTGATGAAACAAAAATATTCTTGACTGGATGAAAATGCAGGGTTGATAAAAATCATGATTTTTAAAAAAAATCTGATTTATTTGATTTAAATCAGACTTTTTGATTAATTTACATATTCCCATCTTTTTTCATTTAGAAGTCAGTTATTATTTTAAAAAAACATCTCTTTGTTTATGTTAATTATATTTTAATTTATAAAATAAAAAATAATCAACATTGCAGTTCTAAAATTATCAATATTAATCACATTCAAACAAAAAATCCACAATGAAAAATTAAGAAAATCGACGACTTAAAATTGACAAAATCCGTTTAGGTGGTTACATAATTATTTTTTCCCATTGAGGTTCTTTAAAAGGAAAACTAATTTGGCTGCCTTCTCGGTGCCTAACCTATTTCTTATTTTGGTATGCACCAAATTAAACGTTGAAAATATTCTTTCCACCCCAGCGGAAGATGCAACAGCACTTAGCAGTTGCTTTATTATCTGTAATTCTGCTTCAGTTATACATTTTTTCATGTTGTGGATTGCTAACCACCAATAAGTAGGGGCAGTTTTCTGTATGACTTGTTCATCAACTAATACTCCAGTGAAAGGCTCAACTTTTGTATTCAAATGAATAATGCTATTCATTAAACTGGTTCCTGTCTCTCCATAGCTTTCTCGCAAAAATTGTAATGCTGCATCACTTTCGTCGCTTGACAACTTTTCTTGGGGCAGTTTTGGATTCACCATGTAAGCTAGATAGTGAGTCGGTGTCATCGCTTGACGATAACGTTTCACGACAATCTTCATTTGAATCGTATGTAGTTCCTCCTCTAGTTGGTCAATTAATTCCTTCCGGATAAGTACGCTATCTGAAATGGTACACTTATCGCTCTGAATCTTGTCCAGAGCTTTGGCTATTCGCTCTAGTCGTGTAATTAGACCTTCTGCATTTCTTTTAATACTCATATTTTGTATGAGGTTTCTAATGTCAGAGTTAATTTCCTCTTTATTTTCATCTGCTATTTGAATAGAATTAGCCAGTTTTTAACATAGCTCTTTAGTGAATCACACATTGTGTTCCATCTTACTTCTTCTGGCATTACTAAACTATTCGCCCTGGTGAGGGAATATTTAGCATGCACGAAATGATAGCTTCTGAAGTACTTGATAACTTTCAGACATGTGTTGTAGCATCTGGAATTTCTAAATCTTTAACAAATAGGTTAAGAATATGCGCAGAACATCCGTAGGTAACTATAGGTACATTAACTTCCGCGCCATTATCGTCAGTAGTGTTAGTTTGAAGCTGCGTACTCATTTTTACCATGTTAGCTGCATTATCCGATACAACACTTCTAACTTTACAGTTAAAACGTTTTTCTGCTTTTTTGTATACTTTCATTTGCCACAGTTTCTAAGTAGTCGGCAGTGTGATTGTGGTCTGCTGTATCAATGGTATCAACCAGGACAGTTTTACCATCATTCGTTGAGACACACGTGTAAATGATAGGGTCGTTTCGTATGTTAGACCACCCATCAATTGACAAGGTTACAATTTTATTCTCTAAATCTGATCTACTTTTGTTTTCTCGTCCTTGAAAATTTCATCGAGCAGCTTGCCACCAATATCAAATCGATTTGGAGGAACCTAACCTGGCCGTAACATACTCATCAATTTCTTGAACTCTTCATGCTCCGTGTGCAGAAATGAGGTATTAGTCGCATAAAAATACTTTGCTACTTGCAAATCCAAAAGATGTTTCTGCATGGCATCTGTTTTTATAACGTAGTCATCTAGTTTTTTTCGGCCTAAACCAGCGTTCTGATTTGCTTTAGGTAAGGAACTAGCAGATCCAGAAGACACAGAGGCACAAGCATTTTCGTTTACTCTTAAAACAAACATAAAAACAAACATCTCTATAATAATTTGTCTTGTAAATAAATGTCCTGGTCAGTTTTCTACCAACAACAAGGCCTGATCTCATACGAATGCACGGTATCCGTTACCGCCAAAGAAAGCGGCGTGATATCCTGCCGGATATTGTAAGATATAAAATAAATCACACCACATAACTACATAAGTTATAAAAATGTATGACAAACAAAAATCATAGGACTGTTAATAAAAAAGATAGTAAGTTGCCCGCGCTTGCAGCGGCACTGCCGCCGACGTCGTCTGAGTCGATGTTCTGATTGCAATCCTTTTCTGCCACACATATTTCTAAATATTTTTTCATTCTCGCTACTAAACGCATTAACTCCTTATTACAACTTTTACACACCGCTTTGTTAAACTTTCCGCAAGCAGACTTTTTTTCATCAAAATAAACCCATACACCATCTTTTTTTTCTTCCAGCCATTTTGTTGTATTCACGCTTTCACTTATCAATCACGAATGACCGGGCAAAAACACATTAAGTCGTGAGTTTACATTTTGGGGGATACCCAAACTGTGTAGATAAACATAGCATTGCACGTATGTGTGCGCCGTAGTTTATGTCGGGGAAGTCCTTTGACACTTTTTGGTCGATTTTCTTGCATTAAAAAAGGTATTGATTTAAATCAACAATTTTTTTTTTAAATCACTTGATTTTAATTGCGATTAAAATCACTGATTAAAATCAGGTGATTCAAATCATCTCAACCCTGCTATAGATGTACCTATGTGAAAAGGTGGTATACTGTGTAGAATTATGTTGTTACAGCATGATGCACATAAGTATCTACTCCTGCATATTACATTGTAATTTTGAGTAATAAATTATTTTGGAAAGAAAGATTTAATGCTACTTTCAAATTGTGTTGTAAATTTCTTATGTGCCTTAATGTTTGAAAGATAAATAAACAACTCATAGAAAGATCTAACGAGATTGCAGTAAATGTTCAGATCAAGTATTTACACTAGCTTAGTTAGCGTGTTTACCATCACAAGACATCTGTATGCTACCATTATAGTTTGAAATAAACTCGTTCAAGCATGGTTGAACATACCTTATTTATGCTAAATTACGTTAGTTTTATAACACTGGCTGTTTACAATACTGCAGGCCATAACTGCATGCATAAAAAAGAACCATTTGTTTACATCTTATACTGCCGTTATAAATAATGTTAGGAATATTATTCTATGGAGGTAGGTATTTCAAATTTCTTGCCAAAACATAAAATTTTGTTTTTGTTGCATAAAATGCATTTTTTTTTTTTTTTTTTTTTTCACATTTTCCGTAGTTCTTACATTTATACACGATTATTCAAGACGATTTACCGCCACTTATAAGGCTTATTCCTCAAGTCATTTGGATCAAATTATGTAATATAAATGTGAGTCTTATTCGCAATATTAACAGAGTAACTGGAAAGTTCGGAAATGCATTACAGCAAACAGCTTGTGACATGTTGCTGCCAGTTTGACTATTGCTGTGAACAGCATGTGATGCTGACTATCTTAAAGTGTAACTGTATGTTTCACTATGTACTGCATGAACATGGCATGTTCCTGCACATTTATTGTGGTTGTAGCCTCTTGTTGTGAGATGTAGTAATTGTGTTACAATACCACATACATATTCCACAGAAGAATATGGTGATACACTGTTTGAAGTTCAACTATAAACAATAAAGTCTTACAATTATTATTTTTTACTTCTGAAAGAGATATTCCTTGTTTCTTCACCTTTCAAATTTTTTTAATTACTGTGTAAATATCAGAAATAGGATTCACATTCATATGACATGTTTTGCTTGCTATTAATGACCTAAGGAATAAGCCCTGTTAGTGGTGGTAACTCCTCATGAATCAGGTATATCCTGAATAATAAGACAAAACCTACACTATTTCTCTATATCAAATTCAGGTGATGTTCATAAATATGGCAAATTCTAATCCAGTTTTATTATTGTTTCACATTATTGTTTTCAGCCCTCATTCACAAAAAATATATTATTGAATTTTATTTAAGGTTGACTCTGTGAACACAGAAATTAATATTGAATTAACTATTGATGTGACCTTGACAGTGCCCTATTGATAGAGACCCGAGAAATTCGCAACTCGCGAATTCGCGAAAAATCTTAAAACGGTTTTAAATAGTAGGGAACGACTTAAAATGCATTTTAGAGTTGTTATTTGGTGTTTTCGACTCGCGAATTACTCGCGAATTTCTTAAAATTATCTTGTATCCACAAATTTTGACATGCATTCCAGAATTTCAACGAATTTACAGATATCAACAAATCATTAAATGTGCATGCCAACGTGCGGTGGTGGCTACCGAGAGGGTGAAAGATGTACAAGCGTGTCGGAACTCGTGGGTGACTTAGTCTGGTTTGAAGAGTTGCGGATTGCAGAGTTTTATCTAATCTGTTTAATTCTACCAAAAATATATATTGACGAAAGAGTAAAGATATTTTCTTAAAAAGGCATGGTTAAATCGGGATATGCCATGATATGCTGTTTTTCAATAAAACAGTAGCGTGGGAAACCTCAGACAGCATCTAGAAACACGTGCGGAGTTACGGTTACGTTGAAGCTGTCAAGAAAGGAAAGCTGCAGAAGACTATGCTAGAGGCAATTGAAGGCGCTAAGACAGCAAAGGTACGGATATAGTTAAAGTTACATTATCCTGATGAGGTTTCCCTACATAATGACCAGAATTGAAATTGGTGTTTAAAAAATCAGATTATAATAATGTACAAACACAATATTGGCACCTAAATGATTAGGATTAAGATATTGTTATTTATTAATAATGTTAAACATTTGTTTTTTTTTTTAGAACAACAAATTGTTACTATTAATTTTTTGAAGTAGAATTTTCTTACTGTATATAAAGTACCGTTTTTAAAGTTTAAAGATTTGGTGCATCACGAGCCGCCTCCAGACAAAAATATTCTTGTGTGCGCTTAAATCTCATGTTCACAAATTTTCTAAAATCTGTCGCTCTTAATTTTCTTTGTTCCGTTTGACCATGCAGTCACGCTTCCCTTCTCCTCGTCAAAGGCAAGGCAGTGTCATCCCTCCCTCTATCTTCTTTGATAAATGGTTCTCCAACCCTTCGTCATTTTCATCTTGTCACCTCTCCTACTTTTTTTTGGTTCAGGGTACCCCACCTCTCACCAATTTTCATTTTCTTTCACACCCTTTGCAGAACTTATTGTGTCACGTTCGCGTTAGTAACGTTACATTGTTCCCTTCTCCTTTGTGGTTTAACGCAAGTTTTCGCCGCCATAATTGACTATTTTATGCTTTATCCTTGTAATACATCCATAGTCTGCCTAGACTATCTCAAATATCCCATCCCATGATTTTGAACAGCTTGTTTGTGAAACGGGTGATTTTTAAATTCCGTCTTGACCCATTTTAGCCCCCACCCCATAATCTGCAGCAGAAAAATTAATGCTTTGGCCTTTTTAATTTAGAATGTTGCTGTTTCCACTCACAGTGGAATCAGTTTAAAAATTATTTATTCTGACCCAAACTCGCACAAAATTTAACAAACAGCAATAAATACAGTTGTACCGAAAACGCATGTACCGATAAACTGTAGCCACTGTGCATCACTCTTTAGGGAGCCATGGGGCGGGCACGCTATTACAGAAGGAGACGACACATCGCAAGACCTGTTGTTCGGAACATTGGATCATTCGATTGTGACATTATGAAAGATGATCAACATTTCGTTAAGCACTGTTTCAGTGGTCCTGGCAAAACTCCTATATAAATAATGATGAAATTACCCGCTTGTATCATTTATCGGATGTTGTGTCGATCAAAGTATTTTTTGGCCCTGTCATCTAAGATTTCCCACAACAATCGTTTTTAAGCTGGTTGTTTATACAAACGTGTAGTAACTGCTCGGGGACGCATTGCCTGTCTTCCCAACACGTCTGCCTCTGCGGCGTAGTGCGACGTGCGAGTCTGGCTTGCTACCTCCTTTAAACGCTTCATGAGAGGGGAAGTGGTTACCTAGCAACCAGCGTGACAGCCTAGCGTCCTCTCAGACGCATTCCTTCCTTCCTCCCCTTACATGCATTCAAGAGGAGAAATTGTTGCCTAATAGTAAAATAAAAATCACGTCCTCTCTCTCTGAGCCATGCCCACTTGCCTTCACACGCCGGCCACAGAGCAAATAAACTAAAGTGCTCTTGGCAGGGTAGAAATTTTATCAAGATTATCCGTCGCTCAAAATAGTTGCACCTACCATCACTTATATTTTAAAGGTAATGATTTCGCCTGAAAATGTTACGCAATACATTTTAATAAGCAAAACATTCTGACCCAGGAAATTAGCAGTGCCAGACTTAAAGTTCTATTTTCAAGAATTCAATCTCTACGAGACTTACAACTTGATGAGGGTGTACATGCGTACATAGAGCTCATAGAGAAATTGAAGACACACACTAATATAAATGTCTTGGAAGCACTTAATTCCATGGAAGATGACCACAAGACCTTCGTGGCGGGAGTCCTAACAGCTTTTTTGATGCCAGTGTCAAATGTGGGCTGTGAGCGATTCTTCTCACAATTTTCTTGTGTTCATACAAACAGGATTACAAATCTGAGTCTGACCAATCTTGAACTTCTCTCTTCCCTATGCATATGAAGGAAAATTATGACATTTCTTGAAATCATAATTTTCTTGTTAGAATCTTATTTCAAAATATTTCTAGGAACACCTTTTAATAGTAATTTTTTTTTGTTAGGCCTGCAAGTTAGATGTGTACACATTAGCATGCTGAGCATTATATTTGAAACTTCTTATTGCAGGGTTTTACTACAAAACAATTCTAACATCTAAAACCTGTAGAAATGTCTAACAAGTTTCTTAAGTTAGTTTTTTATGAGATTTTAAAAAATATAAAATGTGTTTGTGTACTTAGTTTTGTTGTAATTTTTGAATTTCAGTGCTCCATTTTACTGTCTAAAATATGTATTATTGGTACTAAACAAATCTGCATTTTACTCAAGAATTTTAGGACGTGCTACTCAAGAAATTCTCGGGTCTCTACCTATTGAATGGATCAAGTAAAATTTTCCCATTTGCTGATGTTCAACCAGAGTAGAAAAAATTTGTTGCTTCCCAGGCCTGATATTCCAGCAGTAAGAGAAATAAAAGTAATTAGCGATAGTCCAGAATGAATTTAAACACTTCTCCCTGTGAGGACTTTGCGAGGATTTTGTGATTTCTGGGGGGCAAAAAAAAAGCTCAGTGGTGCCCAGAAATTTCACTGCCTATGTTGCTTTGTATGGCCAGAATCCAGTAAAAGGCATCAGCTATGGTAAAAATGAGTGTGTAAACTTCCAGCACCGTATTTAGGCATATGCAACTGCACAGGTGGTAAAATATTGCCCCCGAAAAAAGTTATATAATTTTTAAATACGCATTACATTAGTGTTCTGGTTTTTTTTTCTTCACATTCAGCAATTAATTGACAAAGTGTCAAAACAAATATGTTTTCTACCTGTTCTGGCATTAAAATAGTATGGTACTATTAGTGTACCACTTCACCTTGAGATGGCAGCACCTTTATAACGATCGAACTGTGTACATTGCTCTCCATGCAGCCGGTTACAAAAGACGAAAAGAGCGTCCAGACCATTTCGGAATTTAATGGAGATCCAGTCGTGTGTGGCGTGTTCTTGGTCATTCAAGTTTATGTTGGTGTTTCATTGTTCCATGTGGTTCTTAACTTATAAGTTAAGGCATTTTATACGAGTATGTTTAATTGTTCTGTATTTGATATAACCAAAAGTATATTCAGTTTTCAATATTCTATAATAATTTCATAATAGTTTTTTCTGTTAAATAGGAGAAATGTGCTAAAAAGAGTTGTTTCTGTAGTTAAGAAGCTGGCTTCTAGGAGTCTAGCATTTCGTGGAGACAAAGAGGTGTTTGACTCTGTGAAAAATGGACATTCCATAATGTATCTGAAATTAATTGCAGAGGATGATTCTTTTCTGGCTGACCATATTGCAAGGTTTGCTAATCCTGGAAAAGGATTTACTTCATACTTGTCACCAGCAACTTATGAAGATTTAATACGTCTTATGGGAAAGTCTGTAAGCAAAAAAATTGTTAATGAAGTTATTTCTTCTAAATATTTATCAGTCATAGTAGATTCTACGCAAGATATATCCTGTAATGACCAGTTAAGTGTAATCATTGCTCTCAGTTGAAAGATTCCTGTGTTTTATACAAAATACAGGTAATACTGGATAAAAGTTTTTTGAAGCAGTTTTGAATTCTTTAGAACTACATGGTCTGAAACTTGATAACTATATAGGTCAGTCATATGATAATGCAGCCAACATGTCTGGAATATATTCAGACTCAAGAACCGAAACCCTCTTATTTTCTTTATTCCATGTTCAGCTCACTCAATGAATCTAGTTGGCTCACGGGCTGTGCAATGCTCTACAATTGCAGTATGTTTTTTTCAGTTAACTCAAAGTTTATATAACTATTTTGCAGAGTCTACAGGGAGGTGGAACACCTTGGAAACATTTTTTACTCTGCAAGTATAACATTGAAATCACTGTCAACAATTCAATGGTTTACACGTGAGGATGCTTTTAAGAGCTTGAATGCAGATTGAAAAGCAGTGTTTTCTGTATTAAGAACAATTTCATAAAATGAAAAAGGTAAAGTTAGATGTGGAGCTGAGGGTCTTCTTAGAAAGTTTAGTCATATTGAGGTAGCTTTCATGGCATCAGTGTGGGGTTGTATTCTGCAACAGTTTGGCAAAGCAATGAAAAATCTACAAGCCGAAGATGCGGACATTTCTACTGCTGTTGAAATTTATGACTCTCTTGCTATGTTTTCAACTGAGCTTTAGACCTCTTTTCCCATTTACAAGGATTCAGCTGAAAAGAAACTTGTGCAGATTAGGAATTTGGAATCAGTTCCATCTTTTTCAGCTGTGAAGATTTAAAGACCAAAGCATCAAATAAAATGCAAGAGATTTTTTCATGAATTGTCTGAGTCAGAAAAGAACCAGAAAGTCCTGAAGAAGAAACAGGATCAGATTGCAATGAGATCTGGAGAATAATAAAAATATCACACTCTAAGATCATACAAACTTTTCAGAATGCGTTACAGAAGACAGTTAATGTATAAGAAGAATATAATTTAAGATTTTCATTTCTCTCAAATATAACCTATCTTGAAACAACTCAAATTTTTTATGCTGAAGAGAAACTTTAAGCCATTTATAATTCTAACATAGAGAGCAACTTTGGTAAAGAATGCATCCATTTTAAAAGCTACCTGTTATCTATGAAGAAAGAAGTTTGTTACAAGTTATCCTTCTTCCATTTCTCTGCAGGATGTTGGCTTCAAAATAAATTAGTGATGTCTACCTAAATGGTTACACTGCACTCAAGATTTACAACTGTACTCCAGCAACACTCTGTTCTGCGGAACGGTCATTTTCTGTTTTAAAACTAATTAATAACTATCTATGGTCAGTCTTGGAGTGCTCTGTATAGAATTAGACATGACAGTCTAATTTTGAGAAAATGATAAATGCATTCGCAATTACAAAATTGAGAAGAAAGTAATTTCTCTAAGTTCTGTAAGTTTTGCAAAATGATTATTACATTGTAGTGTTTCTACCATATATTTTAGACTGACTAAATTGCGGGTTTCTATGAAGTAATTTTTATATTGGGTATTAAACTGTAGTGATTTTCTCTGTGATTCTACCATATATTCTGTCTGACTAAATTTAAGGTTTCCGGGGTTTTTTTTTTTTTTTTGCATAGGCTATTAAACTATAGTGTTAATTTTCATAATTTATAAATTTTTAACTTGCACATTTGTTTTGTTTTATGTATTGTTGAAATACTTCAATACAGTTTAAAGTTGAAGTAAATAATTCCACAACCTTATTGTTGGTAGTCCGTAAACGAATAGCGATGCTGAAGTTTAGCTGATGGGGCATAAAATAAATGACTGCACAGAGGCGTCATACACCTTAAATATGGTCCTGACAATCATATAAGAACTTTTTCCAGAAAGTTAAGGAGGACACAGGGACCTTAAAATATTAGAGAGGGATTATGCAAATGAGAGCAGATCTTCCGGTTATTAGCTGCATTCAGCAACTAAGTTTAAAAGCATCAAAATGATTAGGATGAAATGGATGATATGATAGATTTTTTAAATTCTGCAAGTGGTGAGCTGGAATTAGTAACTGATTTGAGGAAAAAACTGTATGGCATGAGGCAGAACCATATGAGTTGTGAAACCCATGCATATACCAGAAACCACCACCATGATGAGGATGAGCATGCAAATCATAGGAAATGAGCTATTGCCAAGCGACAAGGACCAGTAAAAAAAAACTAGCAGAGAGAGCCATAACAGGCCCATGGAGACACAAGCATAGTCTCAGTTGCCATTGTCTCCACTACTGCTGCCAAAGACCTCCAGACAGACAGTGCCCACTTGTAGGGAATGTATGCAGTAAAAAGGGACCCTGGAAGAGAGTTTATGAGTAGTATTGAACTCTGATTATATTAGAGATTCCTAATAAAAAAACCCTGCACTAGAATAACCCACATTCCAGGAAATTATAGAACTGGAGAAAGAAATGGGACCTACAACCTAGTAGACAAGTAGGAAGGGTCCTATGAACCTGGTAGAATAACACACGATTATGCTATGATGTTGTGGGACATTATGTATTACAAATAAGAATTAAAATGCATGGCAGTTGAGTGTGCCTCAGCAGCTATTACAAACCAAAGCTGTTACATTGGGGAGGAGAATGGGATAGTACGGATGTGATAAACGAGACAGTTTGTTTAGTTATTTCAAAAGGCATCTTACTAGTCATTGAAAAATTATGGTGCACCAAGAATCTGTGGTCAGCCAGAAAATTTGGAGCAAGGCAGAGGTCCTGGTAGCAAAAAGTCAGAAGATAGAAATTATTCTGGGCCTGCTATGGAAAGGGGTTTTGGAGTTTCACTGCTGCCACAACCATCTGGGCAACAAAATAGAGTATCACAATTCACTGGACTTCAACATTCAAAATGCTAGAACTAAAAGCGGTGAAAACCAAATGAGATTAGTGTAACATCAGCTCCAGATGATCAGAAGTATGAACTATATGGGTGAAGTTGCAGTATAGCAATTAATAGCATCCCACACATTTTCAATTGCAGATAAGTCTAATGATGCTGCTGGCCATAATAGTGTATCCATGGCTTCAAGACGCACTTGAGATGGCAGCAGTATGAGGACGTGTCTTGTCTTGTAATAGAGCATTGGCATGGGCGTTCACGAACGGCAGTGTCGCTGTTTGCAGTACCCCAGGATTGTACTTTTGAGCTGCCAAAGTGCCTGTGATGAAAACCAATAGTGATTTGGTATTGTATGAAATTGCACTCCACACTATGATCCCATGCCATTTGGATGTGCAACAACAAACTGTTCATCATGACACTGCCCATATTGCCTCCACACACAAATACGTTGGTCATCGCCACCAATACAAAGGTGGGACTCATAAATGAAGAAGACAACCTGCTGCCATTCTGCATGGCTGCAGGGTGGGTATCACTGCTAATTGAATGTCTGTAATAGTGGCGGTAGGGGCACTCCGCACATGTTGGATAATTTGTTACTTCCCCCTCAGTGTGCTTCATGGTTGTCACCCAGATCCTGCACATTGCGGGTACAAGCCTTTCTCTATCCACTGACTCCAACAGCATGCTACGATAATATTTGCTTAACTGGTATGGTCTGAAATACAGTGAAATTACCATCCCCGCTTCCAAAGCCTTTTATGCGACCCTTTCAAACGCGTCCAACAGTTCAAAGTGCTTTCAAACTTGTCTCCAAAGCATACTACACTTTGAAGAAGTGTTATCAATACAACAGCATGAGTAAGAATGGAAAGCATGCACACCAGGACAATCCTATATAGTCTGGCATGTAAAGCAATAGGACCCGCCCTTTCTAACGTCAGTTGTACAGCTGAGCACGAAACTTGAATCATCTGCATGTCTCACATTGTCAAACCTACCCACCACGTTTAATTCCTGTAGGTTACCTTCTTGTGGGTGAAACTAATTTTTTTTTTTTGTGATGATCATATATTGATTGCCACAGCCCATCCTGGTGATGCGACACTAACTGTTCAGTGTATTGGTGTTGAGAACATGTGTAGACCAAAAAATAATGCCCTAGAACAGGTAGCCAGCACAGAGGGTAGGCCGGGAGCAACCTGGAAACTCCACTATTAGGCCACGCACTAATGTTTCCATCAAAGCCCACCTGTTCGGGGCTGAAATTCTGTGGAGGATTTGTCCCAAAATGGGAAAGAGTCTATTTGTTTAATACATGGCAAAGGGAGCCTACAAGGAAGCCAGATAATGAAGATGCAGGAAGATAGTGAACTCTGGCCCAGACCAAAAAACTAAGAATCCACAAAAGGAAAGGTGGCCCCTCAATAAATTAAAGGATGGATATGAGTTAAATGGCTGGAGAACAATAATACTTCCCTTCCTAACCTCAGTCTCTCTAGAGGAACCTGTCATTATGGAACGCCAGGAGAGGGAAGAACCTAGTAAGGAATAAACTGGAAATCCAGTACATAACCCAGAAACACCAAAATAAACAACTACAACTATGTTTAACCACAGGACAATGTCAATGTTTGTCTACTAACAAGGACTCTGACAAAAATTAATATGTGTTTTTATGTAAAATTTTGTAGGTCTGTGAGACTTCTCATTTTGAAATTGGGGAGTGGAATAGGTGTAGTGTCGGCCGAATGTGATGTGATAAGCTCAGTTATGTAATGAATGATGAAAAAAGGCAATTACGAAAACATGACATCTCACGAAATTGAGAGAATAGCACTTTGCAGCAGTTGTATCCTCAAAGTAATCAAGCGTTATAATCTATATTAAAAGTGTTTATGAAAAAATATATCTACTTTAAAGCTGTTGATTCTGCATGGCAGTAATATTAATTATTAAAATTGATGGGTGTAAATCCAAGCACTCTATGAAGTGTTCTTTTACAGGAAATTATTATTTTTGTATATAAGTCATAAATTAACATTTTAAATAATAACATTGTTACAATGGGGGTGTTAGTACTATCCCTAGCAATAATAAGCCAAAGATGACATTTTACTTTTAAGTAAAATGAGATTTTAAAACAATAATAACATAGTATTACAGCCAAAAAGGAGGTGAAATCAAATTCAATTCAGTTAAGTACAAGACGTTTCTGATATAACTAATGAACCTACTTTCTACTGCATGGGTGCAAATAATTTTTAATGAAGTTCTTAAAAGCCTAGATGGTAGGTAGGCCTTGACATCTCAACAGCGGTATCATTAGAGATGAAACAAGTAACATATTAGTGTTGTTACGAATGTTGGATTTCCCACATTTGCAAATGTGAATGTGAGTATTCATCTCCAATATCCGCGAATGTGAATGCGAATATTGGCTTTTTCAATATGGCGCCCAAAGCATGCGCCCACAAACTCACATTTTGACCTCGCGTTCAGGACCGGCCATGTTTAAACCGAAAGTAGCCGATACTTCACGAAGTAAGCAAACCGTGACTGCTCGCTCATTAAATGAAGTTAGCTGCTAATAGTTTTTTCGTAAAGATTTGTTTTGAGGTTACTTACATTTATTTGTTGAATTTCTATAGAAGCCATTGTTAAATTGTTATAAAGTGATTAGTGATATTTCAACATGGGTAAGTCGTATGTTAGCGAAGTTTGGACTTATTTTACAATATGTGATGCTGAAAATGTGAATTGCAAAATATGTAACAAACAATACTCGCGCAAAGGAAGATCAACTAGTGCTATGAGAAATCACCTGGAAGGTATGCATAAAAATGAGTATAATGAATTTAAAAAATGGGAAAATGAAAAGCAGAATGCTTCTACAACAAATGCTTTGGCGTCCTCTTCACGACAATGTACTAAAACAGACCCAAAACAAATGTCTTTAACTGATTGCATCGAAAAAACTAAAAAGTGGGATAATAGCAACGCCAAGTCTGTGGAAATTGACAATTTAATAAGCGAAATGATTGCTTTGGAGGACTTACCCTTTAGTTTTGTGGAATGCGTTGGATTTGTCAGATTGATGAACCACCTATGTCCGTTGTATAATTTAAAAACTCGACAACATTTGACTTTGTTTATATGCGAGAATTTCTACAGCAAGGTAAAAGATAAAGTTTTGGAATTAATCAAATAATTTGAAAAAATGGCATTTACAACAGATATCTGGTCTGATTCTTGTTCAGGAGTATCGTTGCTGAGTTTTACATGTCACGGCGTAACAAAAGAATTTGAAAGAAAAATGATTGTGTTAAAAGCAGAGGTATTTAATGATGGCCGACATACTGGTGAAAATATAGCTATAAAACTTGAAACCATGTTGTCATTATGGGAAATACGCAAAGAAAAAGTGCAATGCATTGTTAGGGATGGTGGTACTAACATGAAAAAAGGTATTTCCTTGTTATTCATTAAAGACATTGATTGTTCATCACACCAAATTCAACTAGTTGTCAATGAGGGGCTTAAGGCACAAGATTCCGTTATTGCAGTGATTACAAAATGTAAAAAGATGGCAACTCATTTTCATCACTCAAATATTGCTCAAGATGAACTTGCAGCTCTACAAGAAAGGCTCAATCAACCAAAGCTTAAGATTGTACAAGAGTGTGTTACAAGATAGAATAGCAACTTTTATATGTTGGAGCACATTTTAAAAAACAAAGATTCGTTGTGTCTTTACGATTCCACAAATAACAAAATTTCACAACTAACTTCCAAGAGTGGATAATTGTGGAAAAACTAATTACTTTGCTCAGGTATTTTGAAGAAATTACAAAAGAACTAAATGCAGCCAATATTTCCATATTGTCAGTAATTCCATTATTGGTCACCTTGGAAAAGGTAATTGATGAATTTGATGTGAGTGACAAATGCATCGGAAACACGATTCTTGTTCTAAAACAAGAATAAAGTCACAGATTTTCTCATTTGGAAAATGACGTATTGTTTGCTACGGCTACTTTCATAGGCCTGAGATACAAAGTGAAATTTTTCAAAAATTCTTCAACCAAAGATCAAGTTGTGAAAACTATTTTAGAATCCATTGGAAATGATGAATCAAGCCTATCTTCTTGTTCAAATCCTAAGTGTGCCAGAATGACTAATCATGGGATTCAAACCTCTGGATCCAGTGCCTGTCTATCAGGGAAATCTACATCTTTAAGAGATACCATGAAATTACTCTTGGATTCCAGTGAAAGTGAAGAAGGGGAAAATGAAAGTCCAAACCCTATAGAAGTTTTGATGAAAAAAACCATCAATGAATATTTAATAGATAAACATGTGGAAAATCATGTAGACCCACTTACATGGTGGAAGGTGAATAACAAAAAGTATGGTATTCTTTCTCCTATAGCCTGGCAATATTTAGTAACACCACCCACCAGTGTACCTAGCAAAAGAGTTTTTAGTGGGGCAGGTCTTCTTTACACACCTCACCAAAATAGGCTGCAAGGAGAAAAGGCATCAAAATTTTTATTTTTGAAGTTTAATATTCCTCTACTACAATTTAATTACTAAGTGTTTTATGAAACTTTTACATAACTTACTTGAGTATATTTGGTAATTAAATTGTAACTTAATTGCTATTATATTTTTTAAATTTTATCTATTATTATTTTGAATTCAAAAATAAATGTTAAATGTTTGTGGTAAAAATAATATAACTAGAACCACAGTTAAAATTAACATGTTAATTTGAAGAAGATTATTTTTTGTTTTAATTGAAAAGAAGAAATGTTTTCATTTCCTTTCTCAAAAAAGATATTGTCAACTTCATTTATAAGTAGTAGACTTAATATATAATATGATTAGATACAGAAATCTCTAGTAGATTTAATATTATTTAGATACCTATCAAGTTGCATTTGTGTTCTCACAAAAAATCTCATTTAAAGTGGATTAGTTTAATTAAAAATGTGGGAACATATTTAGCTCCATTGTTTTGTGTTTAAGAAGTTCAAAATTTATTTTTGTTTTCATACACTTGATATTTTATTTTGCAAGTTTGGGTAAATACCTACCTAAATTTGATTTTTGTTTAGATAAATAAGAATAAAAGATTATTAAAAGCGTCTGTATGTACCTAATGAGTAACATCAAAATTGTTCCCCAATTAAAACTTTTTTATTAAAATATAAATACCTAAATAAAAATATTATAAATCTTAGCAGTTGCATTGTTATTTCATAAATATTTTCATTTTTCATTGCCAAATACATTTGCTACATATTCACATAATTTTTTGCTAATGCGAATATTAAAAACATGTGAATCTTCGCAAATGCGAATATTCGTAACAACATTATAACATATTATGCAATGGTAGTGAGACAATTAAAAATACACACGTCCTACTCAGGGCTCAAACTTAGAAAACCTAGTACCATAAGCTAGCGTGCAATCAAATGCATTACGGAGGTTGGATTCGAAGCATCAACTTTAGATGTAATCAGTCTAATGTTTTGAATGATAAGGATTACTAACCTGAAATATTTACAAGGCTGTCATTTTGAAAATAAGTGTCTGAGCCACTTAAAACGCATAAGTTTCCATGGTATACCATAATGCTACTTGTGTGAAGAATTTGGTGAAATCCGTTAATGGTCCCTGAGAAATGGCATAAAAATTTTATTTTCTTATTTGGCACTATCTTACAAAATTGCCTAATAAAAGTTTCTGTATACAATGCCTATAGATATCAGCATAAAAAGTTTGGTTTAATTTTGTTCAATTGCTTAATAGATATGACATACCTATCAAAATATTTTATGGCCATCTGTAGCACTAATGAAATGCAAAATTTGGTCAAAATTATTTAATTGTTCTGAAAATTTGGCAAAATGATCAATTTTCTCACTTTGCATTATTTTGCAAAAAAACAAAATGCAGGCAAAATAGGACCTTTGTAAAAATGATAACATACAAATGTAAATTATTTACACTAACACCATTCTATTCTGATATTACCATTAGTAAAGATAATTATGTACCAATATTCAAGCTATTTATTATACAAATACTGGCAGTGTATTTGAGTTAGGGTGCATAGCATCAAGCTTCAGCTTCTTGAATCTGATGGTGTGTTGTTTCCATTATCAGGTTGCAATCTGGTATCTGACAATGCTAGGAAAACTATTCCCAAATGAAGCACCACAGCAGACAGCAATTTATATATCTGTGGAATAGTATATGCGGGACGTATATTTGTAGACAGTAAAAAATAAAATTTTCAATTATTCTGTTGTGTAAGGTCGAAATCATTACTATTTCATATTTTAAAAAAGAATAGTTCCTGGTGCTTCTTAATTCTTTGCTTAGTATAGATTATACACCTAAGTTGGCAACACTAGTTTGCTTTGTATTTATTTGGTATATACTTCACTATTTGTTTTTGCGTGGGTTCTCTGTTATGTGTGTTAAAGTATTTTAATACTGAGACATTGTTTAATATGCAAAAAATTCTTTCCTTGCATGAACGGGAACGGGAATTTAAAAGTGATGGTTTCTTTATATTTGATGAACAAAACAATACTATGATATGCAAACACTGCAACAACCGTGTTGAATGGCAACGCAAAGACACATGCAAAAAGCATGTACAAGGTGATTCGCACAAACTAAAAAAAGAATTCTACCAAAAAAACAATAGCGCCCCAAAACAACTGAGTATTGTTAGCGCAATTGATAGAAGTCTGACAACGAAACAAAATAAACAACTGTTTATAATAGACTTCACGAAAATGTTGCTCGCAGCCAACATACCTATTGAAAAGGCAGATGACGAGTCCTTGAAAAATTGGCTTCAAAAATATGTACCAGGTAAGCATGTAAATGCAGGGTTTTCTTGTATCTGTATTTTTTGTTTATATTTTGGCACAGTGATGCACAGTTGATGTCTTCCCATTTTATGAGAAAATATCTATCTTCATAGGTTACCATATAATAAACATATCGTAAATGTCATAAACTGACAATTTTTATTTAGTGCTTTGAAATCACGTTTCCAATTTAGGCCTACATGTCAAATTTTTAGGTCCCTTTTTCTATTACTATAAAACATTGATTACAAATATAAACCAGAAAATACAGCAATTTGTCTGAATTGTCCTTACAAGCTTGTGTTAATTAGATGTAATTAATAGGATTTAAAAACAAACAAAGAAGTAGGTCTACCCAATTTCTCACTTTTATTTCAGGTTCGGGAGATATTCCAACGGCCCAAGTCCTGAGGGAATATTATGTCCCAAAAATTGGAGGGGATCATTTCACCCAATTAAAGGAGGCTTTTAAAAACAAGAAAGTTTGCATAATGTGTGAGGAAACCACAAACAGAATGGGGTGCTGCGTATTTGTTGTTTTTATACGTGTTCTTTCAGACATTGGGGAACGTGTGTTTGTAGGTGGCATAAAAGAACTGGAGAATGCTAATGGCACCGAGTGTTCACGAGCAATTTTGTCTGTGGTAGCACAGCATGAAATCAAATATGAAAATGTTGTAGCAGTGGTTAGTGACTCTGCACGCTACATGACTAAATTTATGGGCTCTTTGAGGGTGATATTTTCCAAAAGCATGGTTCATGTTCAGTGCTGGGCACAAACTTAACATTGTAGCTAGTTTGTGGAGTGTTGCACTGCCACAATTGAATTCATATGTTCAAAATGCCAAACAAGCATTTCTCAATGCTCGTAAGAGAAAAAAGATCTGAAGATCTGATCAAATTCTTTCAGCAAACGGAAGCTGAGGGTAGTGCTGCAAACTATTTCAGGAACTTAAGCATCCCCGAGTGTGACACCATGAAGAGCTATGCACTGTTTTTAGTAGAACACTGCACTGCACTTATTGAGAACATTGTGGAACTTGAAGGCTCACAGTACATCATATATCACAAATTATACTTGTTATCAGAGCTAGAGAACACCTTTTTGTTAGATAGCAGAGGCATATTTAGGGAAAATACCTCTGCTGCTATTGCTCAACTGCCAACACAGGTTAAGCAGTGTGCAATGAAGGAAGACCTAAAAAATGTGGGTTTGAAGTGTCACTCCAAACTACACAGTCTTAAGGATAAAGAAACTGCAAAACAATTTTTTGCATCCACTGACCAATTGTTTGGTGTCAGAAATATAACAAACAACATCGGTGATGAAAAATTGTTTGCGTCTGTAGGAAGTCACCCTTTGCTGAACACACTCACGCAGACAGAATTCCTGCAAGACTATCTTGCTTTTCAGCAGCAATTTTCAGGAATTTTGATAGAAGGGCAAACTACTGATGTCCTTATTGTTTTGCATGGTCTACGTGAGCATCATTCAACTTTTGTGTCCCAAGTTGTGTCCATGCTGTGGATTCCCACATCAAATGCAGACAGCGAGTGGGCTTTCTCTGCATATGGACACATTTTAACTGATTTGCGGACAGGTCTAAAACCGAACAACATTGAGCTAATGCTTGCCAAATACTTTGGTGCTAGCATGTAAATTTGCACTGTTTTGAACAAGATATATATATTTTTCTGATAGGATTTGGTATTTTAATTTTCAAAACTTAGTGGTGAATTATTGTGTGTGTTCTTAAGTTAGAAGTCTTAATTTTTTGTCTCTACATATATTGGCCTTTATCAATTTTACACTTGTTTCGGTAGTGAACTGTGTTTGTGCAAAAATTTATATATATTTTTCTGTACTGTATCTTTTTCATTTTGTAGCGCTGTGTCAAAATGTGATCATCAGATAATACTTTTAATGTGAATTAATATATAATTTTTCAGTCGCCAGTAACGTGAAATGTGAAAATTCTGTTTTTTTATTAATTATTTTCAGTTTAATTGCCTACACGCCACAATTTAATTGTTTTTTAGTTTTTTGCACTTGATTTTCAAACATTCATGATGAACAGTAAAGATTTTATTTACCACCTTTATGTTTTTAAGTGAATTTTTGTACCGCTTTTAACAGTTTTTCATGACAAAATTTGGAAGTTTTATTTATCACTTTCAGGGGGCCTTACTGATCACACATTTTCCTATCACCCGTGGAGGTATTTTGACCTTTACTTCCCTAGATTGTTGTCATAACAACTGTTCGTACATTATTTTTCCACAATTAAATCAATTTCCCTACCCTAGAATACATAACTGATGCACCATTGTGATCAATGTCCAGCATTTCTTTGATGTCAGCGTCCTGTAACACATGTACATTGTTATCTGATTAACAAACAGTTAGCATATGTTGCAAGGTTTATGTCTATACTTTCTCATTGACAAGAAATCTTAAAAGTATTTATACAATAAAATATTACTTTATGCAAAACATAAAGCAAAGATTTGTTAACATTTATTTGTTAGCAAGATTCAAAACAATATCAACTGCAGATGTGGCAATTCTTTATAGTAAACTCTTTCAGGTGGCCATGAATTCCTGTCCTTTTGTTCATTTAATTTGTAAACCGTTATGGTTACATACTCTTTAGTAAGATGCCGCCTTCTCCTCATACACATGAACATATAGATGTTCATGTGCCCATGCACATGAACTTGCATGTGTGCGCATACACATACAGGGATCAAAATTATAAAATAGCTTTCTGCATTATTTATAATGATACATGTTTCCTACTTTCTTGCAACTGTTAGCCATAGGGGTTCTAGAGATTTTTCAACAGTTGCACATTAAAATTTAATAGTTACAAGCAAAACAAGAGAAAATATTGTGCTGTGTATCAGCTAAGAGAAAATAGGCATATATTTAGTACAAGTGTTGAGCAGTAAGTAATATTTTTGGCTGCCAGGTGGGTTTTGTGTCTTAGCTGTCAATGTTTTAATTCAGTATGTGTGATGTTATGAATTGGTGCAGAGTGTTGCCTTGTGTAGTGGGATAATTAAAGATGTGCTAGTTTTCAGAGCTCTTAAGTTTTCAGCATTTCAGATGAGTGATTCTAAATCTGTACTAAGTGTAAATTATCCATATTGTAATCATGTTTGAAGGCAGTTTAATGTATTTGTATAATTGACATTGTTTTCTTATTTCTGCTAGGAACCCAAGAAGCTTGTTAGGTATCGAGACAACAAAATTGTTAGTCTTAAAGGGGAACGGTTTACAGAGGTGAAAAAAGAAGAAGATGATGAACTGAAAAAGACTTATGTGAGCATTAAGCCAGCAAGGCAATATCGCTTCCATTGATAGCTGTGAATGTATTTATTTCACAAATCTGCAAAGTTTATAATTTAGCAGCAACCTTAATGGAGGTTAGTAATAGAGTAAGGAAAATGTTTTAAGAAATATATGCCTTTACAATTTGGCACTCAAATTATCATCATAAAAACTTAACCATAAAATAAAATTATGTATAATTTGTAGCATTTTGAAATTTCTGCATGATGTATAGAGTACATAGTTCTATGTAAATCAGTGTATGGCCTAATATGCAACCATATAATTATAAAACAATACTGCCAAGTGTAAACTGCCCATACAGTAATTATGTTAAAACTCGCTTTAATGTAAATTATACTAAGGTTAAAGGTATAAATGTGTAACGAAATATTTATTGATGGTGCCGGTGCCTCTTATAAGTTATAGTTAATCATAATTTAAAACAAAAAATTCAAAAATTTTTGTTTATGATTGCAACTTAAAATACTTTGTAACTTTTTATTGCTTCTACGTGAAATATAAAGATTTTGGATTATATTTGCACATTTTTGCTGTAAAATAGTTAATAATTTTCAAATGAATCAAAATGATGGTTGGAAACATTGTTGACTATGTGTTATCAGTCCAAAACTTTTGTTAATACTCTAAACATCCCAAAATATTTGCAAGTAACTGGTCTTAAAATAGGAAATAATAATGGAGCTACTACACGCAGATTCAAGCTGCCTGGCCACATGAACATAACAAGGTATGTTGTAGAGTATTCCAGAAGCTTTTGTGAGAAATGCCTTTGGTGGTGGTGTTGGCAGCAGCGGCGGTGGTGGCGGCGACTGTTATGCCTGACAACTTTGCTGTGGAGTCTTTCTTTAATGTCCATAAGGTTTGCTCCTTGGATGGTGTGGTGAGCAATTTTTGCATGTTTTTTTCTCTACCTTTCAGTTGGTCCTTCAGTGATGCAAGCAATGTCTTCATTGAATTTATTTTCTGCATATGGTTTTTCACAGTTAATATTCACCACTATAGAAAGACAGCTGCTGATTGATGGTTATAGGTAACTTTACTTCCAGAATTTGGTAGAACCTTTTCCAATTACTTTTGAATTTCTCCACCTAACCTTTCATTAGTTCTGTATTGCTCAAGTTAATTGTGATGACAAAGGGGATGGCTTTTGACACTGGATAGTATCCTGCCTCCCAAAGATTGTCTGGTGCACCTTGCAAAGCAAGACGTGCTGAATGTTATCACCACCATGAGTGCACACCAGTGCAAGAGAGAGTAGTGCAGTGCAAGTGTGTGGGTATGGTGCGAGTGCTCATTCTCCCTTGCACCTCTCCCGGCAGGTTGGACCTGACCGGCGAGGGTGTATGAAAAATATGTTTGCAAGTTTCTGAATGCAAGTATGAAAATGTTTGAATAAAATTTGACAGTGTGATAATGGAAAAGATGTACAAGCCTAAAATTCTTACATAAATACTTGATGGAATGTTTTCAATAATGACGTAAATCATGTAGTTTACTTTGAATTGTTTTGCATTGGTTTTATTATGTTTCTTAATGTTCCAAAAATTACATCATCAAACTTAATTCATGTTTAATAGTTTGTAAATGCAAGAGCAATGTGTGTATTTTGATTTTTCAGGGGTTTTAATGTGCAGAGTTATCATGTCTTAAGTGTAATTGCAACTTTTAATTGCTTCCGGTGCACGTCTGGGTAAGCTTACCTGGCTGTGTGCTCCAGCCCACCAATCTAAGACTCGGCATACAAGAGGCAGGCACGGCATTATGTCGCTCGAGGCACCTTCACTTTGTCGTAATAATGTACTTTGCAGTAGTCTTTAATTGTTCGGATCCATTTTTAATTTGTGCCTAGAGATTGCTGCCTCACTTCCCTACAGTTTGCATTACCCGGGAAAGCTTAACTTGAAATATTTAATTAATTTTTCATCTGACCTTGTGTTTGTGCTTTTTACTGCATTACTGGTTTGGGCTCCGGGTCTGCATCCATTGTGTGATAGTGTAAAATGTGTGGCGTGAAAATATATGAAAGTTTTCAAATGGTGTTTTTTATTCAGTATACTTCCCTATTGGCACCTAGGGGAATGTGACCCCATTTACCTGCCAATCTTATTAGGATGTCAGGCATACAGGTCAGCCTTGAACAGGCTGGCACGTTATATTATTGGCATGGAGGAGCCTGAATACCTCCAACTTCAAGAACCATCAACCTTTCATCAGGCATCAGGGGGCATAGATTACATCCGGGTGGATGGCCACATGACCCTGTAACCAGTGGTGCCAACTTGGGGGAGGAGCAAGGCTACTTTTGTTCACCCAAAATTTACCCCGGGAAGTGCAGATGGCCATTTTGCCCATCCAAAATTCTCACCTCTCTTAACATTATTCATATAGGCAATAATTTGAAGATGAATGTTCCAAAAGACTACTATCTCCTTGATTTATAATAAATTTAATTTTAGACACTGTAGGGAATCCTTTTTTTTAAGTGCATGTGGCCAATCTATTTATCCAAGCGACTTAAGTGTTACTCGTATATGTTCACGAGCAGGAGCAGCACAATCCAAAGTAGCCAACCATAGTAGAATATAAACCCTTGGGCGATAAAGCTTCAAAAAGTGAAAAAATTGAAAACGTAGCTACTTTATATCTCTATCTCTGTCTTTGATGATACGGTTTGAATCTTGCCAACAGAGTATGAAATTCTCTTATCACGGCTGTTCAACATGACACGTAGCCTCAAAGTATATTTCCCTATCACACAGATTTATAGCTACTCAAAAGCGTATATAAGAAACACAGCTGTTTCAGGTTTTTAAAACGGCACAAGGCAAGTGATACTGGCCGCTTTGAATTAGTGATACATATTTTCTTTTAGGTATTGGATTATTGGAGTCGCATAGATAAGAAAAAACAGATATGGTGCAGTTTTTCACCTCACAGTGACAAAGCCATTGACATCAATTAAAACGCACAAGTGAAGTGTATTTCTGTTTAATGTAAGACGCTGAGGATTTCTAGTGTTGTGCTGCGGCAGTGAGGATTATGTGAAGTAGATTGTGTAAGTATTTATTAGCTATGCTGTAATAAATTATTAATACTGTTTACAGACAATGGTGCTAGGTGTAGTTTCAGGAGTGTTTTTGTTATAATTCTAATATTTCCGATACAATAGACAAATTTATGATTAGAAGTATAAGGAAGATGGACGTAGAGGAAAGTCCACATTCTGAAAACCGTACCAGTTGCGGGTCATCATCAGAGACACCAGCATGTGTGGATAAAAGTACATCTTTATCTTCCTTAAAGGAAACATGCGTTTCTCTTTCTGTCATAGAGGATAGTAGTAAAGAAACCGAAAAAAATGTTTTAACCCAGACTGGAGTAAAACCTATCAATAGATTGCTTATTGCCAGATAAAAGATGTTATCATTTGCTCTGTATGCAAGAACACATTTGAGGAAAACCGTTACCAGTTTTCGACTAAAAGAGAGATGACTTTCCTTAATACTGGCTTCTGTAATTGGAAGAAGGCCTCTGAAAAATTCTTAAATGTTAATCTTTGTAACTTGGAATTAGTGTTTGTACACAGATGTCGGACAAAAACAAAGGCAAATAGTGGTTAATTGTACACATTTACTAAAATTATTTTCATTGGTACTGTATCTATGTACTCAAGACCTTACAATTAGAGTCCATACTGACAATTAAAGTAACTATTCTAACCTCCTTTGAGTATAATGTGAAGACTCGGCTGAACTACATAGGGAGTCTTACACAGTGCATTCATGATAACACAAAATGAAATGGTTGATATGATGAGTCACACACTTCTTCAAAAGCTAATCACAGAGGTTAAAAACTCTTTATATTTTGCAGTAATATGCAATGAAACCGTTGATGCCAGTAGAAAAGAACAGTTTTCATCTTTCTTAAGTTATGTCACAGATTCTTTAGAGATAGAAGAGCTGTTTTTTGGCTTTTATGAAACAGAAAGTGTAACTTCTTCTGACTTATTTAATATTATATGTGACATACTTACTCACTTTGGTTTGCCTATCACAAATTGTTGATGGTGATGCCAATGTTTCTGGCGGTTATAATAGGGTGCAAGCAAAAATATTAAACATAGAAAAAAGATCTTAATATGTACATTGCTTAACACATGCATTGAACTTGGTGATACAAGATACGATAGTGTCAATCCCCAGGTGTAGAGATACACTTGACATGGTCAAAAATATAGTTGCCAATGTGCAAGAATCACTTAAGAGATTAGCATTTCCTGTCTATAAAATGTGATGAAACACCTCACCTCCAATTACTATGTCCAACAAGATGTCACTTTCATCTGTCCTTTCAAATTATGCAGCTCTGATGGAATTTTTTACATCCATTTCAGACAGTGATTCTACTGAAACTGGATCTAAAGTAGCCTCATTTTTAGGACTAATATATTCCTTTGATTTTTATCTTTACTCTTACTGTTCTTGTCAAACTATTTGGCCAGGTAGACACTGCAAATTGTGCTCTGCAAAAGAAATCACTTCACTTAGAAGAGGCTCATAGATTGATGGCCCTGAAAGCAAGCATACAATTTTTCAGAGGAAGTTTCCAAGATATCTGGTCCGAAACAAGAGAAAAAAACCTGCAGAAGTTCATTCACCTACTTCACCCAGGAGGAAGAAGGTTCCCAAATTATATGACAATCCTCAAGATAACTCTGCTGATCAGTTTGATTCAATGGAGCAAATATACAAGTGTTTATTCTTTGAAATCAAGGATAGGATTTTAAATAGTTTCATTTCCTGTTTTGAAACAGCATCTAACAAATTCTTGCTGGAAGTGGAGCAGTTTTTACTTGGAAGTAATGGAAACAAATAAGAAATTGTGAAATTATAGAAAGATGATGTTGACCCTGATTGTCTTTTCCCAGAGGGATGTTTCGTGATTTGCTGCAGAATGAAGGGAAAATTGTTGATAACATAAAAGAAATTATCAATCCCTTCAAGCAAGAAGGTCATCTTAAAGTTTTGCTCTTAGAATTTTTAAAGTTTTTGAAAATTGTGATGACAATTCCTGTGTCAACAGCAACAGCAAAGAAGTCATTCTCTTGCCGTAATAGACTTAGAATATACCTGCGTTCAATGATGAGACAGCTTAAGATTAAATTCTGTGAGCCTTCTACATATCCACAAGGAGGCTGCTGTGGCATTAGATCTGGATGGGGTAGCAGATGACTATATCAAGAAATGAGACAAGAAAGCAGACATTCCTTCAGCGAACTGCATTTCCACATTGAGACAGTTAATGTGCCACATTTGTTGGTCAAGCAAAGAAGTAGAACATTCATTCAGAAAAGGTATTTGTGTAATATTTGAAGCAATTTGTATCATTGTGTTAATTTTGTCACATTAAGGTGTGAATGTTTTTAATATACGCAGTATAATGATCACAAACATATTTGCTTTATTTTCCCCCTTCACATCAGGTAAATTTTATAAATAAATGTGTTTTGGTTAATGTACTGTTATACATGGATATTAGTATTTAAATCACAGTATGTAACATTAATATTATGTTTATAGTGATGATAATATAATACTTACTTTGAGTGGGCAAGGCTCCGGATTTGATAAAGGTAACACTCAAACAAATATTATCAAAAAAATACCACAATTTCTACCAGCGGTATATTCAATGTTTAGGTACGAAGAAATGCTTAAATAGTACCATTTTGCGCCTTGAAATTCAAATTTTCCTTGGGGATAACACCCAGGCCCCCTGCTTTACTACTAAGATGTGAGTTCCTTTATAAGAAATAGATTTTAATCCCCCCCCCCTCGCCCCTATATATCAAATGGAAGTTGGTGCAGCTGCCTGTAACACAGTGTATCTGTCTTATTATCACTGCCTGTGAGTGGTGAATGGTGACTAGTCAAGAAATTTCACCTCCCTTCCCGTACCAAAATTCCTGTCCACAATCACTTCCCTTCACATGCCATGTGTGTCCTGGCCACGCAACACCTCAAATGCCATCACTTTATTTCAAAATTGAATTTGTGTCTAAAAGAAGTTAAAGTTATTCATACAACTTATTAACTTACTTTCTGCAGTATATAAATTTTCAAGTAATTTTCCTGAGTATCTTGATGACTTAGGGGTATTGTTAAATATTTCTAGCAGTTAGGTTCATCAAAAATTACATTCTCTCTTATCTCTTTCTACCTACCTCTCTATCTCTTTCTACCTACCTCTCTCTCCTTCTCTTTCTACCTACCTCTCTCTCCCTCTCTTTCTACCTACCTCTCTCCCCCTCTCTTTCTACCTACCTCTTTCTCTTTCTACCTACCTCTCTCTCTCTTTTTCTACCCACCCCTC
>NQII01000534.1:261979-313413 GCA_002778355.1 Clitarchus hookeri | reverse complement strand
CTCTCTCTCTCTTTCTACCTACCTCTCTCTCTCTCTCTCTCTTTCTACCTACCTACCTCTCTCTCTCTCTCTCTTTCTACCTACCTCTCTCTGTGTGGATGAACATGGTTTTTTTTTATGCTTTTTGCTAGTGGCTGTGGCTTTTGAATCATGGTTTACAGAGCTCTGAACTCACCATTCATGTTACTCACTCAGTTTTAACACTGTCCCTTTAAAGCACTAAAAGAAATAACAAAACAAATGATAACATAATTTAATATTTTAGAACGATTGTGTCCCGTAATTGTACTTGTTTCATATAAACCAAAAAAAAGTTGAGGCTGTAAATTTTTCATTAATCATAAACTAACTGATACGTGTTCTTTACCACTTATATCACACAATTCATCTGCAATTAATCTAAACAACCCACAAGATTTCACTTTGTCCACTATTTCTCTTAAAACCATGTGGGATATTAATTTGCTAATTTCATTTTGAATATTGTGGAATGCATAATGTTCTTTTCTCTTTAAAAAAAAATTAGCAAGTTTCGGTAAATCACCAGCTATTAATCTGTTTAGCTGAGCAAGATTACTTTTTTTTTTCTTTCCAATATGTTGTCTGAAGGTGATCCCTTGGTGACCGAGGTATTGCACAGAACTAAAAATGTTCTTTTGAGAGGTGCGAGCAGCCATTTGGTGTGTTGTATAAGCCTTGCTCAACTGGTGGGAAACTGGTGTTGTCGTGAGGCTAGCTGTTTTAAAAACACACTTTATAAAGTGAACTGTTCTGGGCTTTCTGCACCTTTTTGCCAATTAGAAAAACCAGTATCACTTACTAAAATAGACATCATCTCATTTCAGTACTTCTAGAAATTTGAAATAAGCATTTTTTTTTATTGGTGTTCTTTGTATGAAACAAGTTTGGCTTTTTGATCAATTTTCGAAATGTATCCATGGGTATCCTTGAAACCATGTCACTTGAAACTTGAAGAGATGATTGTTATAAATTTATGGGGGTAGGGAAGAGACATGAAGTCACTGGGAGATTGAATTTAACACAAGTTCCCTGTGTCACCTCTTTGTGGCATTTTGATAAAAATGGATGTGAGACTGATGATGGTAATAGTTGATTACTTGGTTTTCATGTGTAGTTTATTTTGCATGTATTAATTCTACTTACATTAGTCTCATCTGAAAATAACTGTTTTGCTATCAAATATTTAAACGTATGCCAGAGAATGATTGTTTAAAAAAAATTATATTTGTGTGATAACAAAATGGCATAAAGCAAACTTCTCCCCACATGTAAGATACAGATGAAATGTTTGTTGGCAGAGAAGAAAAAACTGTTTTTGAAAAATTACAATTACTATAATTTGATCAATATTTTAAGACATTAAAAATGTTTCAAGAATTAGTGTTTACATTTGTTACAACTGATCTTAAAAATATACAAATTATAAACACAATTTGTGTTGGCAGGTCATTGAAAAAATTGTACCCTTTCTATGTGCTATTGGTTTAAATTGTGACACTAATTTATCAATGATTTGTATTTCAGGTATTTGGTAAGCATGATGCCTGTACTTCATGGTGTGTTGTTAATTGAATAATACAAAAATAAATAAAAATTATCTACAGTTTCACAGATACATTATTAGAAATTAAATATGAGTATTAAAGGTGTGAAAACCTTCTAATAAGAACTACACTGCAGAAATAATTTCTGTGACACCTGTTATCTTGAATTTATTTAATCTTTGCAAGAAATCAAACGTGTTGATATTAAATTGATCATTATTTGTAACTTAAATGTATTCAATAGAGATTGCAGTATCACCAAAAGTGACACAGTTACTATTTGCAATATCATGCATGAAATACACAATACATAGATTAAAATGACAACAACAGCATGTGTTCTAATACTGCTCTATTAAAATAACAATGTAATTTTATTTTTTTAGCAAACTTGATTTAACTGAATATCACATCAAATACAGGACTGTGTTTCTTGTACTCTAATTTTCTTACTATTAAATATTGTGCCACTTGTAACGATTCAATGAGAAATGCTTTCTCACAGTATAAATAATTTAAAAAATGCACATGCTAATTAATTTTTTTAGGTGGTTTTGTGTGTACACAGAACCTGTTAAATGTCTATTTCAAAGCACCCAAAAAATAAACTAACAATTTAAATTTTTTACTAAAAATATATATTATTGTGGCATAAAAAGTGGTGGTAATTTTATCAAATGTGTTTTTTTTTAATGACTACTGGTAATGTATTACTTAAGATTGTCACCTTACAATTAAATCAAAACAAAATATGTGTATCTGCAGTTTTAGTTTTAAGGAAAAGATGGCTTGTACACGGGTTGCTCTAATACAGACTAAATAACCACTATAAAATTTAAAAAAAGTTAATGAATATGTATCCAAAAATTATAGCCCTTGAAAAATATGTACCAAAGCCATTTTCTTTATATAAGTTTTATATTTGAATAGTCCACTGCAAAAATGATGGATGTCACTAAGAATGACTTTTGCAGGAGAGCGAATATAAGTTGAAAAACCCATTTTCGAGAAAGGTGTGTATTCTAATGTATGCATGTATGAAATTCCACCCCGAGTAATTTTTTATTTGTCAAGGATGATTAGGAAAACGTGTTGAATATGTATAAAACTAAATATGTAACATTATTTAATAAATGTACAGCAAAACACATCACTGCAAAGAATTCTGGATATCCGCGTACAACATGGTCGTTATTCAGGATTAGCACACACCCTTTGTCTGGCCGATGCTAATTGCCATTTTGCCTGGCAGTGTGGCAGTTTAGAGTAAAAATCTCTAGCTTGTGGACCACAGAACTGCAAAAGGTGTTTTACATCCTTGAATTTTTTGTTTGAGAGTGGGATCAAACCTGCAACAGAAGTTAAAGATGGTATTAAGACCGTTAAGTTGTTTCAAACAAATAAGAAATTGGAGAACTAATTTAAAATTATTATGTAAACATCAAAATAATGAAAACAAACACTTATCCATGTCTAAAATGAGGATATTCTGCAAGCCAACCATAACAGGTAACATTATAGAATAATATCAAAGCAAATAACTTACCATCATACAAATAACCTGGAAGACAAAATTCTCCATCTTCTGCAGTTACAGCCTGGTCAGCCTGTGGACATGAACAATGAAGAGGCTCCTTTAGTGATGCACCTTCTGTGGTAAACAATGGGTCCCAAAACTTTCAACGGTCAAATGGCAAATGGACACTTCTTCTTGTACACACGTGATAGAAAGCTTGTCCATGCCCTGAGAAGTAGTGCTTGATCTACTTCTATGATGTGAAAAGCTGAAGGATGCACTCTTGCTACAGCAAAATGGTGCCACCAATGTTCAGGAAGTTCAGCAGGAGTCTTGAGTTGGATCAGGGCCATATTGTGATCACACTCCAAGTATGAGTGGCCTTTAACAGGAAATGTTACTTTAATTGAGTCCAGTCTTCTTGTACTGTGCACAATATAGTGCAAGTATCTGACAACACTGTAGTTCTTATTCTGCCCACAATTGTCGCAGAAGATTTCAAGATGTCTGACTTCTTGATTCAGCTGTGTAAAAATTAAGTGATGCAACATAGATACAACTTCGTTTGCTCCTTTCCCTCCAATAGTCTCATCATAGCCGTAAAAATAAGATTTGCTGTTAGACAAAATATGAATGTTGAATGTGAACACAGACAGCTGTGTGTAGTAAACATCATTTGTAGAAATTTTGGGTGTACTGAGATTTTTTTGGAAATCCGTATCAATACCTGCGTAATCTATATGCTTTCTACACTTTATTTTTGCATTCCTCTTCCTGGTGTAGAATGTTTCTGCTTTAGCCTTGTGAACATCATTTTCTACCCTCAGTTTCTACTCTTTGCTTCAGAGAATATTCTTCTCTTCTTCATTAGAAGCAATTTTCATCTCTTACAAAATACAGATTTCTGCTTGAAATTTGTCGCACATGATGTACGTATCAGATATTGGAAACCCAAATTTGATATTGAAATGTGTGTTCAATATGTTTCTATAATATTCATAGGACACATCAAGAATATTTTTCTCTTTGTACATCTGATGCATTTTGTTCACATTTAGCTCAGGTGGCAGGTACAGTTTTTTACTAGCACCTCTGCTGTAATGGCTTGGGGTACCTTTGAAAGATGCACTGTGCTCTTTCACAGCGAAGGTTTTTTTACAGTGCACGTTTTTGTACTTCCCCTGCTTATCCTTGGGTGCTACACCTAAGACCTTTTCTGACTTCTGTAAGGTTTGCACTCTGCGTTGTGGTACCATGAATGGAAACAAACAATTTAGTACAAACGGATATCTCTGTTACCTTGTGACCATCGGAAACACACACTTTGTAGGAATAAGCATTGTCATGGAATTTCGTATGATTCACATATTTTCTAAGCCTACATTATTTTATCTGTTTAATAGACATCAGACCAAATAAGTACATATTCTGTTCATCATATGTCTGAATTACATTAAATTCTTTGATTTTTAGTAATCCCTGTTCGGCAGAAACATTTTGAAAACACTTTAACCCTTTATATTTGCAGTCTGAGCTGGTCTCGTGAAATGACAGATGAAGTTTCTTCATAACATCAGTCATTCTGCCATATTTTTTCCTCTTTGCTGAATTTACATAGATTGAAGTGTTTGGAACATCATCTGTTTCACTTTTCCCACCTTCCATGTTTCCTCTTTTCACATCACAATCACAGCAACACGCTAACTACACACTTTGTAAAACAAACAACATTTTGTCTGCTGTAAAATGTAAACAAACACTCTATAAACAGCCACAGATAATATGAATACAGGTTAGGTAACACATTGATATCCAGCATTTTCCCCTGTCTGCCACTGACATCTAGCGTTCTTGCAGTGTACCGATATATTGTTGATTGTTGCTACACCTTGACTATGTGTTTTTGCTACGAAAATCCTGTAGTAGATCCTACACATACAGAGCATTGTATTGCCACCTTTAACTCATTTTTCACTAAATAGTGACATCCATCATTTTTGCAGTGGACTCTTCATTTTATTATAAATGAATAGTAGCAGTTACTGAAAATTACATTCAACAAATGTATTACCTAGTTTCCTTCGAAAGTACCACAGAAAGAGTTCCATGAGTTTGTTGTGTCCAGATTCTACAAAGGATTCTCAAAAGAATTAAAGGGTCTCCATTTTTGTATGTCATTTTACGCTTTATATTGTTTGTGTTTTCCATTCTTCAGATGAATAATTATTGAGAAACCGTGTCATGAAAACCAATTTCTTTCAAATTGCTCCACATATAAATTTTTATTTGCTTGTAATGTAGTAACTTTGACAAAAAGACTAATTTATTAAAATAAATTTAATGTTTTTTAGTTCTTGGTTAATGGGTTGAGGCAACGTCAATTTTTCATTGTCAACTCAGCATCAGAAATGTATGGTTCATTATTAATGCCATATGACTAATTTATCTAGAAATAAATAAAAGCACAAAAATTATAATATTAGGTGTGAAAAAGAGAACCAAATGCACAACACATAATCTTAAAAAACACACAAGCATATTAAAATTTTAAAAAAATGTTATATACGTACACTATGTGAATATGCATAATATAATGTGAACAGGCTTTTTAAATATGTGTGAATAAATTGTAAGGTGCATTCTACAATGACACTGTGCATATGTTCATCATGGATACTTAGTTTTAAAACACTACAAAATGTGTTAATAATACTGAATGTGCATGGAAACATGTGCTTACGTGGAAGTGTCGAGGAGGGCATGGAGCAACTATGGTGTTAGTGGTTGCTAAACCATGAGCACCCCGAGAAAACCCACCAGTCATATTTCCCACACCCAGGAATGTGCAATGACTCCGCTGTGAATTGGGCTCAGTTCTCCATACGGTGAGGCGAGTGGCGTATAAAGATTTCAACATTCCCACCAAGCAGATGTCTTTATTAGTTATAATATCTCTGCAAAAGGTTGGTTGCTGTATTTTTCTTCTAGAAAATATGTATACAAAGTACAAATTTTTAATTTCAAAATAAGTTTGGTGGATATTTTTGAGTTTTTGTCAAACAAAAGGGGAGAAAAATGAAATGTTTTGTTTTGTTGCCCAGTGTTACATAGTTAATAGTTAAGGTTTATATAAATTTGTCCTGCGAATAATATGTCTTATGCTTATCCTCTCACTGTTATGAAAAAAATCCAAACACATGCAATTTACATAAAATAATTTGTAATTACTATTCATGTAAAAATTACATTTGACACTAAAATTCTGTTGTTGCAGGGGTAGGTGGATAAAGTGACTTTTAAAATACAGTGGTTGGTTTTTTGCATATCAGTATGTGGCAGATTTTGTATGTGACGTGATGGAAAATGCAGCAACAGCAAGCATACAGTCTCGTTACAGTGTGATGTGTTCGGAGCCAAAAACCCACCCAATTGTAATGTTCCTTGGCAGAAAGTTTTCCCTATACTATTAATCTGAGACAAAAAGCCCCAATGGGAAAACATAAAGAACACGAATGAGAGAAAAATGGGCACTAGACAAATGAATGTCCTGCATCCATGTCCACATCCAACAATGAGTACGGCAGAAGGCAATCTGATTAATGTACACATTAATTTTTCATTTCAGGCATCGCTAAAGAAATATTTTTGGTGTGAAAAGAACTTGGCAAATTCATATAACTGACATTTTGGGATGTTTGGAAAGGATTTCAGTAGATCCGTGGCACAAGCAGGAACCAATTATAAAATAGTTGGTGGGTCAGCAGCAATCAATATCGTTGCCCAGAGAAAGATAATGTCCACATTGGTGGTAGCTTCTGAACCTCCACAGCACCGACCATGATTTTACCAATTGCACAAAATGTTAGATTTGAGTGTATACTTGGGATAATATATTCGGGGGTTAAACATATTCTGAAATAATTTTTAGAAGCTAATTAATATTACTGAAAATGATTTAAAAATTTCACAGATTTTTATCCTTAGTCAAGTGTAACAATATGTGAAGAATTAATGTTTCATATACAGTAGAGCACCCCTCAACCGGAATCGTCGGGGCAAGGGCTATTCCGGTTGTGGGAAAATTCCTGTTAAGGGAAATGAGGGTGGGATCGTGTGAAAAATAACACATTTTTGGTCTGAACTCATGTATATGTGGCACATAATTTTAACTTAAGAAATCAATGATTGTAAATTATTAGTTTTATCCTTAAAGTTACAAAACAATTTAAAAAAAAACACTACCTACCATTTATGAGATGCGAGTCATAAAACTCCCGGCGCTGCTTTAATGACCTTCATTCTCAACCTTCTAACGGGGTTTCTTCTCTTCGTGTGCGTGTCTGCCTGAGTAAGCAAGATTTGGATATCATGTTACTGTTTATGTTGACGTGCATCTGATAAAACTTCCCGAAGTATAGTCAATTCCATTGACAGTCGTTTCCCTTACTGCATGGCACGTCGGCACAACATATATTTACAGGAGGGGGCTGACGTATTATAGACCAAGATCACAAAGTACCGTATTTCGGCATGTATAGGCCGCACATTTTTACAAAAAAAAATGACGAAAAGTGGGATGCAGCTTATTTACGAGATATTGGCAAAAAAAAAATTTTCCCCCTAAACCATGTTCAGAAATTTGCCAACGAACAATACGCTCTAATGTTTTAACTTAGTTTCTAAGGAAGTCAAAAAATAATAAGAAATGTATAGCTCATCACTGGTGTTTAAACGCGTATGGGTCGCACCATACTTTATTAGCCTGCCTGTCCTCGATTATTCTGCTTGTATCACCTCCAATCACCATCCAGCTTGCGCGTTTCCTTTCTCTTTTTTCTTTCACCCTCTCGCTTGGCGTCCTTCCTTTCCACCATCNCCATAGCCACCAAGCAAGCTTGCTCGCTTCCTTTCTTTTTTTCTCCCTCCTTCCTCCTTTTTTTTGTTTGTCACGCTGTCTCTATCTCTCGTCGAATGAGACAGCCAGCAGCAGCTGTGTGTGTGTGTGACGCCGCACGCACACATGCACCACACCATTACCTGCCCGACAACAGCCGGTCGAGCTGGCAGACTACGCACGGCGCACGTGTTCTGCAATTTAAACGCAGGGTTGAAGCATTTTGACATAAATACAAAAGTTTTATTTACGTGGAAATACTGCGCTGTTGCGACTTTTCAGCAGGTGGAGGTCAGGCGGCGCGGCAACGATAACATTCAAGGGCAAATTTATTAGTTTGACATTGCCATACTTTGCTGTTGCCGCAACTAGCATGATGAGGCCCGGAAATATTTACGGGAATACAAAAATTCAGTGCGGCCTATACTTGAAATATTAAATATCCCTAATCTTTCATCAAAAACTTCTGGTGCTGTCTATACACGCCAAAATATGGTACATGTACACTAACACGTTAGAACACTAAATTCTGAGTCACATCACTAAAACCAACGGCATGTGTCGCATATTGGCATTAGTCACTGTCACTTGTGTCATTATGCAGCGTAGCTGTGCCACTTGGGCCGGCTGTCTCTTCAACGTGCTAGTCTGGTGTGAGCAACGAAAGACCTTGCGAGCACGGGAAAGTTATAGCACAACTTTGCGATGTTTGAATTTTTTTGAAAAATTAGTTCCGGTTAAGGGGTGCTCCACTGTAGTATTAAAATACCAATGACTGAATATAAAATGTCACCAACTGAGTATTGCCAACACTGTTATAAAAATAAAGAATTTAATGTATTTATAAGCATTACATTCATGACGGGGACATAAAATAAAAACTACTCTTTATAAAACAAATTTTACTATTTCAATTTCTGTCCCCTGCTATAGCAGTCATTTAGTAAAAAGTTAATAGATTTACTTTGATTTTTTGAATTTTGTGAGACACTTGTAACATGATGAATGTGGTACACAGCTGGTAATACATCTGCATTGGTTTTATGATAATACAAGTCATAGACAGACAAGAGTTCACAAGATTCCTAGGTTCATTTAGGTTTGTGTCTATGTTAAGTAACACATAAATTTATTTTGATTTTATTTTCACCCTGTTTGACTACAATAGTATGTAATGTTGGGCACTACAGTTCACCCCGGCGATACGTTGCTGGCTTGCACTCAACTAGCTCAGAGGTAGTACACGAGACTCAGTAAAATGGACGCCAATTACAAATGAAATAAAGTCAAGTTCCAGATTATTTGTTCCTTTACTTTTATTTACTATTAAGTGACACATTTCACAAACGAAGTTCAATTATGCAGAGTACGGACCATTCACAGGTAAATATACTATTACAGACCAGAGCCACAGTCGTTTACTAATTATTACTGTCCCGAAGAATTGAGAAATGCGGCGACCTCCCACACCGGCAGAGAAATAAAATAGCAAAGTCTAGTTGCCGATGTGGCGATTATCGTCACGCCCGACGCAGCCTAGGCAAGCATTGTATAACTCAACTGAAGGACGACTGCCTTCCAACGGACCTCGCCGCTGACTGACCTCCAACTGCCCTCGCCGCCGACTGACCTGAAGTGCCACTTGAAGGGCGACAGGCACATGTGTATTTGTGCTGCCTATCACCCTCCTCTCCTGAGATAAGGGCCTGGCCACGCACACTCTCCACACGTTATCGAAACTGCCACATTCTCCACTTGTTATCAAAGCTGCGTCGTACAAAACTTCGCTGTGTCCCACTTAACTGCGCCGTCAACATACAGATAAACGAACTTCTCGTATAAAACTTGTCGACGCAATCTGAAAAAGCTAATCTAATGTTGACGCTACTGAAACTGAAAATTAAGACGTTCAAAACGAAACGGTAAACAGACGCCTGATAAACGTAAAATAGCACACGTATGCCAGATAAACAAACTATCACTGGAAACGAACCACCGCTGCTTTAATTTTGAAACCCGATAAAAATATTGTGAAGCTTAGCAAAGCTAAAGAAAAATGAACAAAATTGAAACACGTGTCCCGGACCCGAAAATTAAGAATACTGCGTTATTACAAGTATATTAACATTGCATATTGTATAAGTATATAGTGTAGTATAGGATTTTTTAGATAATATGACATATATTTAAAAGTATCCACAAAGATATAAAACTCTTTACAATACACAAAAATAAATACAAAAAATGTTAAATTGCAAAGGCTTTTAGTAAAAAATTCAAATATTAAGATATAATCCATATCCATAAATGTATGTAATTAACATTTGTCATCAATATTTTCAATTAATTTATTTATAGGCCTACTATAGAAAACATTTTAAAATTCTTTTTTAAATTGTATGCTTTACTGTTTCAAGTTTTTAAATAAAGTGGCAACTTTTATATAATTTAATACCCATCCTTTTTACACTTTTTTCATACATAACCATTTTGGAGAAAAAAAATCCAGAGTATTGTTAAATATAATATAATTTTGCTTATTGTTATTTTTATCATTTTAGTTCATTGTCATGAATAGTATATACAGGCTGTATCTAAATTCGACAGACATATTGATTGTGGCAGTAGGGTAATCACGAGAAAAAAACCTAAAACACATATACAACCTATGGTCTAAAATTAATCCTAAGGTCATTACATATCTTTGAAGTTGGACCTGAAGCAGTAGCTTATTACAAATATCTGAGAAAATATTTAAAATGGAACACTTGAGTTTCTGGATAATGTGTAGGTGAAACATGATCTACAAACACCACAAAACCTGTTGCTGTCATCAAATAAATTCATGAATATAATAATGGTTACTACCCGTATTACGAGCTATTCTCCATGATGCGGAAGCATGTTTGGGATTTTATAGATGGATTATGAATCTGCATGTCACAATTTACAAAAAAGGTTGCTTTGTGTAAATACACTAACCCCCACCATTTTCAAGGAATCAGTTTCTGAAATTTTCAAAGAATATATACAAAATTTGGCAGGCAGCCAACGCGCAAAACACCCATACTGTTGCGGATATCAAAGGGGCAAGATAATAGAGGAATGAAACTGTTGGACACTTGAGATAAGAAACATTTGGTGGTAGTTTACCTGTATTGCATGTATTTGTAAGTTGTAACAGTGAGAGAGAATGCCAAGATGATTCAAATTGTAATTTATTACATATCAAAGTGCAATAATGTGGTATAGAAAAGCCTTAGATCACATGCTTGAACATTCAGCCTCCAACCTCACTGCAGATTGTACATTGGTGATGTCACAATTGCCGAATATGGTCAAACACGCCAGGTATGGTTCTTATGACTTTGGCAGCAGCATGTATGCTGGCCACAAGATCCTCCAGAAATACTATTGGAGGCTTGTACACTGAATTTATCATAGCACCCCACAAGTAAAAGTGAAGTGGTGAAAGATCTGGGGACCTTGCAGGTCATGTCGGCACACCCCTGCCTTGACATGTGGCATAAAGGTACTCTTGAACATGTGCACCAATGTGCAGTGGTGCACCATCATGCTGCAGCCACATTTCCTGTTGAATCCCAAGTGGAACATCTTTGAGCAGCTCTGGCAAATCCTGTTCCAAAAACACAAGGTACCGGTCAGTATTTAAGCAAGCGGGCAACAAGTATTGTCCAATTAAATTGTCACCTACAATACTAGCCCTTACGTTAATGCCAAATAGCTCATGGTAACTGTGGATAAAGGGTGCTTGTTTTCCTCCACCACATGACTGTTACGAGACATCAACGGACATTCTCTTGTGAATCATGCTTTGTCTGTAAACAACATAACACATGGGAAATGTGGCTCTACTGCACATCGTTGTAAACTCCACTGCACACACTGTAAACATTCTGGGTAGTCTTCAACCTGTAAATGGTGCACTTTTTGTAGGCGATATGGATGGAGCAGCTGTTCATTCACAACTCTCCACACATTGATGTGTCCAGTGTGGACAGCAAGCACCACTTGACGGGTGCTAGTGACGTCTCATGGGACCTCCACAGCACCACCTCCAAGTGTGGTGTTCGTACCGACCTTGGATGCCCAGCCTGTATGTGTCTGTCACATGTATGGTTTTGGGACAGGTACTGCTTGGTTTTACAATGTAAAATTATCATTGTGACATAACCTAAACGCATTGCATCTCTTTTACTCACCGAAAATGTCCCCTCTTCACGAAGTCTCCTACCAATGGCTGTGAACGTTTAATAATGTGGTACCAATCTGTTTGGATACCTTTCCTTGTACATACATGCTTCATTTCTACTGTTGCACTGAGCAGCCCCATACCCAAGGTGAATGTATGCAATTTATGGTCATGTAAAATGATCCATTTCGTGATATACCACCATCATCTCCATTACCACTCCGCTAAACACTAGTACAATGGTTTTGGCTGAGCTCATGATGGAACATATCACAGAACACATAAGCCAAAGACCCTCCACTTGACGATGGTGTGTGATGTGTGGCAGTCTACATGTTAGGCTGTTATGATAGGCACTGTACTGTATTACGCCCTCCCTCACACAAACCAGCCTTGAATGCGATTTGGCCATGACAACCATTTCACAAAGTCAATTTACAATGTACGCCTCATTCACTATCAAAATACAATTTGATTCTTACACAAAAGAGACATTTGGTTACTGTGATAGGGATATAGATGTTGTCATTCAATTATTGATTATTTTTTAAATGCTACATTATTACACGCATTACGGTGGTGTCCTCTGTTCTTTTAATACTTATTTTTGATAAGTCACAATTCATTCCACACTCTTGAGTCTCCAGCCATGTAATTTGCACAGAGCCAGATGTGTCATTTGCTATTGTTTGAGACTTTGTAAATGGTGGCATTTCGCAACGTTACTGTTGTGTACCTCTCTCTGTTATCTTGCCAGTTTGATGTCTGCAAGTGTCTGTTTTTGTGTGTTTTGCGAGTTGCGTGTCTGCCAGGTTTTGTTTATATTCTTTGGAAATTTCAAAAACAAATTCCTTTAACAGTAAGGGTTAAGGTATTTACTCAAGGCAACCTTTTTCGTCAATTGTAACATGAGGATTCATAATCCATCAATAAAATCCTAAATATGATACTGCATCATGAATAATGGCTTGCAATATGGGTAGTTACTATCATGTTTCACTTGCACATTACCCAGAAACTCAAGTGTTCCATCGTAAATATTTTCTCCAATATTTGTAATAGTCTTCAAAGAAGTGTACCGCCCTTGGGATTCATTTTAGACCATAGGTCATATTATATATATATATATATACACACACACACACACACAGAGGCAACAAAAGTCATGGGATACCTCCTAATATCATTTCAGACCTCCTTTTGCCCGGCGAAGTGTAGCAACTCGACGTGGCATGGACTCAACAAGCCGTTGGAAGTCCCTGGCAAAAATATTGAGCCATGCTGCCTGTATAGACGTCTATAATTGCGAAAGTGTTGCCGGTGCAGGAATTTGTGCACGAACTGACTTCTCGATTATGTCCCATAAATGTTCGATGGGATTCATGTCGGGCGATCTTGGTGGCCAAATCATTCGCTGGAATTGTCCAGAATGTTCTTCAAACCAATCGCAAACAGTTGTGGCCCAATGACATGAATGGCTGCAAGTGGTCTCCAAGTAGCTGAACATAGCCCTTTCCAGTCAATGATCGGTTCAGTTGGACCAGAGGACCTGGTCCATTCCATGTAAAAACAGCCCATACCATTATGGAGGCACCACCAGCTTGCACAGTTCCTTGTTGACAACTTGGGTCCATGGATTCGTGGGGTCTGCGCCACACTCGAACCCTACCATCAGCTCTTACCAACTGAAATCGGGACTCATCTGACCAAGCCACAGTTTTCCAGTCGTCTAGGGTCCAACCCATATGGTCACGAGCCCAGGAGAGGCACTGCAGGCGATGTCGTGCTGTTAGTAAAGGCACTCGAGTCTGTCTTTTGCTGGCATAGCCCAGTACAGCCAAAATTCTTGGCACTGTCCTAACGGACACGTCCATCATATGTCCCACATTGATTCCTGCGGATATTTCACGCAGTGTTGCTTGTCTGTTAACACTGACCATTCTGCGCACATGTCGTCGTTCTCAGTCATTAAGTGCAGGCGGTCGGCCTCTGCATTGTCCATGGTGGGAGGTTATGCCTGAAATTAGGTATTCTCAGCACACTCTTGACACTGTGGATCTCGGAATGTTGAATTCCCTAACCATTTCCGAAATCGTATGTCCCATGCATCTAGCTCCAACTACCATTCTGCGTTCAAAGTCTGTTAATTCCCGTTGTGCGGCCATAATCACGTCCGAAACCTTTTCACATGAATCACTTGACTACAAATGAAAGCCCAACCAATGCACTGCCCATTTATTTATTTTGTACGCGATACTACTGGTATCTGTATATTTGCATGTTGCTATCCCATGACTTTTTGTTACCTCTGTGTATATATATATATATATATATATATTTTTTTTTTTTATTAACGTACCGCCAAAGTTTGTCTGTTGAATTTAGATACACACTATATATTGATGGCAATGTCAAAGTACCTTCCTTTTTTAAAAAAAATCTTTACAACTTGTTCGACTTTCTACACTACATCAAATTCCCACAGTTTTTTTTTGTAGTAAAACACCTTATTAGCACAAACAGATGATCCCCAAGGAATTATTCCATATCTTATTATGGACTCTGTAAATGATAAATAGACATTTTTCAATACATTATGACCTAATGAAGCTTTCAAAATCCAGATGAAAGTTTATTAAATCATTTGTTAGTGTGTTCTCGCCAATTAAGTTGATTATCTATGTAAACTACAAGAAATGATTTAGGACTTTTTTTTGTCAAACTACCATCTATATTTATTTTTGGAAACTCACATTTCTTAACTACTTTTACTATGTCCTACAAAGTTTATGTAATTAGTTTTGAGAAGGTTCAATAACAACCCATTTTAGTACTGATAATCTTTTTTTGGGTATTGGATAACTAAAGTAGGCCAGGTTTGTAATGCTAGTTGTCATGGCCAAAATGTGAAGAAGGTTGTAAATGTTACAAGGTGATGTATGCAGTTATGTATCAAGCTCTGTTGTAGAATTATAGTATGTCTAATATTGGCAATGGGTAATGCTAATTATTTACACAATATCTTGCGTCTTGATGACATATCCGTGTTTATTATAGTGTGTCAATCTTTGCAACTTCACATAATACAATGATACTACACATAATTCAATGGTTCTGCGCATGACCATGTGGAATAACATCAAACCAGTGTTGGTATTTACAGACTTGAGAAACATGTTTGGTTTACAAATACAAAATGCCAGTTCTTAAGTCTCATGTTGTTACCCAACTTTTGGAAAGAAAGAAAAACTTACGAGATCACTTTCCTGTCTGTGTGTGTACCCACTTCAAATTTTGAATGTGTCGGCCGAATTTAACCAAATTTGGTACATGTATTACTAAGTAAAAACACTTTACTTTTATAATTTTTGACCATGACTGGCACTTACGTTCAAAATGGTGGCCATTTTAATATTTAGATTGATATTTAAATTTTCTGGAACCATTCAACCAATTTAAAACAAATTTTGTATGCAAGCAGATCATCATGTAAGCATTAAATTTTGAAAAGGATATTGTTGTTAGTTCGCCATTTCGAAACATAGCACCGAATGAAAACATATCTTGAAAACTATCAAAGCAATCTCACCCAGTTTCGCATGTAAGTAATACTATGACAGGCCAGGTAAACATAACTGATAGAACATGATTAGGTACTTCTTTTCAAAATTGCGGCCATACAAATATTTTATGTTTATTTGGAACATCTACTATACCATTTAACCAATCTCCACCAAATTTTTGTGCTGAAAGTATCTATTACAAGCATCATGTATGCTAACACATAGCCACTTCTGTCAGTTATTTTGTAAGAATGAATAAATAAAGTTTTTATGTCACATTAGGTAATCAATGAAATCGTTCCTACCAAATTTGGCAAACAAGTAGGACTGCGGCAGATAATGTTAAATGGTATGTTTTAAGAATGTCAGATGCTTATTTTCAAAATGGCGGCCACATAGGTATTTGAGATTAAAATGCTATAGCGTCGTAACCATGTAATCAAATCTAACTTAACTTTGTATGCTGGCAGTATATGTTACAACTATCAAATGCATCTACATGGAGCATCTTTTTTCCCACCATTTAGTAAGATATGCCACATTAAAAATATTTAAGTTTTTATTTAACATATCGGGGAAACAGTTGACAGATTCCTATCAAATTTGGCAAACAGTTTGCACTGCAGCAGGTGGTGTAAACTACTATTTTTTAAGTAAATCAGGCACTTATTTTCAAAATGGTGGCTATATAAATATTTTTGTTCTGTATATTTTATTAATGAAAAAAATTTCACCTTAACTTTGTATTCTGGTGTTATTAATTGCAACCATAAAATGTGTTTATTCAGAGCCTTATTTCTCTGCCATCTTGTAAGTTAGCCGCACAATAAAAATTTAGTTTTTATGTCATATCTCGGGGAAACAATCAACCCATTCTTACTATATTTGGCAAAGAAGTTGTACTATAGTTGGCTATATAACTATATGTATTTTTTAAGTGTCACAGACACTTATTCTCAAAATTAGAGCTATAACAACACTTTTTTTAGTATGCTATATATATATATACGAAACTGTGTAATATATTCAAAGTTAACTTTGAATACTGGCAGTATACAATCATCAAATGTGCTAATACGTAACTTTTTGTCCTCCATTTTTGGTGATTGTAAAATGAAAAATATGACGGTCTATGCCTTATCTCAGGGACCAATCAACCGATTTTCACCCAATTTTTCACACAAGTAGCGCTATGGTAGGGCATGTAAACTTACAGGTTATAAGTGGCTCAGTCACTTATTTTCCAAATTATGGCCCTGTAAATATTTTAGGTTTGTAAACACTATCATTTGAAATATTAGACTGATTAGGTTTGAAGTTGATGCTCGAATCCAACTTCCGTAATGCAGTTGATTGCACACTAGCATATGGTAAAATATTTTCTGGGTTCGAGTCTCAGTATGTATTTATAATTGTCTCACAACTCCTGCATATGTTTCTGGTTTCATCTATAATGATATTGCTTTCAACGAGACAAGTCGTACCTACCAACTCAGCTTTTAAGAAATTATTTAAAAATGAATTGTAGCCATGTTGAGGAGAGTAGGCTCATTAGTTATGTCAGTAACTTTTTTTAAGTTTTATAGTCTTTGAATGAAAAAAAATGGTACATTGTTTTAATTCAGTGGCGTTTAGGTTTTTTCAATATGTAAATAAATTTCACCACTTGATAATATTGATACGTTATTTTTTCCAGTTTCATTTGTCACCAGGTTTTACCTATAACTCAAAAATTGAATGTTATATGGTCTACCACTACATAACTGTATCCAACTATTGTTTTCTGTTTTTTTAATTGGTTTACATAAATAATAATAATAAATATTGGAGCTGCAACCATACCCCACCATGTTTTATTACATATTTGATATTTTTAAATTTTTATGATTTGGTTAACTTTATTTCTTTGGCTTTATCTGCACTGAATAAATTTAAAAATTTAAATTTTTTTTTAAGTGAATTTTAACAATGTTTATTTTAGTAGTTTGGGTAAAAGTTTGAAGACTGAATTCCATTTATCTTATTATTAACAGTTTTATTGGGGTAGTAAGTGACTTACATCCTTACTCATACAGAGCTAAACAAACTACTTTTCAGGGGTCATATTAAAGTAATTTCATAATATTATATGAAAAATTACTGCGTATTGGTAAGCTGAAAGTTTGCTTCTATTAATTTATTATTAATTTGAAATATTGAGCCGGCCTGTCTCATATTGCCATGTTAAATTAACTTTTTTCTGGCATGATTGGAAGTACAGACATTGTATTGTAAGTACTAAGAATATGTTCTATGGCAATTGAAACATGATCATGCTGTATATTTGTCAGCTGCACAAAGAAGATACCTAAAGAGTGTTTTCATTTATCTGTAAGAAACATCCAAAAAGTATTGTGAAAGTGAGCCAATTTAGTGTTGAATTAGCTCAGCTGTATACTTTGATAGAATTATTCTTCATGTTAATTTCGTTTATAAGTGATCATATTAAAGAAAATGTTTGTTTTGCAGTGTTAATCCTATCAGTAATTCTGTTTCTCAAGGTGGCTGTGAAATCTATTTATGTGAGTTTCTGATGTTATGCTAGCCTGTTTATCTAAACTGTGAGTGAGTGAAGAGATTTGGGCGGCTCTTAACAGTGAGGTTTGAGAGCCAAATCTATACTGTGCTTTTGGCAGGCAGACTATATAATAATTATTAGGGATGTTAAAATATCAATTCTTCTCTATTCCGATTCTCGATTCCAATTACAGAACCTTTTACTTGATTCCACCTCGATTCTGATACCATAAATTAGGGTATCAGTCAATGTATCCTTTTGAAATTTTGTTTTATAGGTCAATGTATAGACAGAAATATGATGACAATTACAGGAAAGACTTTCTGGTCTGCTAAGTGAAGTTAATTTCCTATATTTATGTAAAATTCAGACTTTTCTAATTAGGCCTAACAAGTTCATATATTAAGAACTGAAAAATAGTATTTTAATCAGTATTTTTGATAAATATATGATTTACTTGAAATGAATATTTGACAAAATATTATAAAAAATAGTTAAACAAAATTTCTAAACTTCTCAATGCAATATTTTAGGTCAACTTATGAAACTAGAAATAACCAATATGTACACACAAATATTGTTGTTATTCATTGATGAAACTGTAATACTAGTAACCTTTCATTTAGCATTGTTAAATCCTGTAAAAAATTTAACACAAATTTATTGTAAATAATAAAACTTAAAGAAGAGAAATAAACTATTATTGTCATTCACAAATTTTTGTGTATGAAGAATAGCAGCACATCAGTATCTGGTGGCATGACTGGTTCATTGAGATAACTGTCTACTTCAGCAGTAGCAGACAGTTCAGAATTTTGGTGGAATAAAAATACCACATACTATGCTCCTGCCCAGTCAATTGGACAGTGTTTGTATGACTAACCTGTTCGCAAAATTATTATTATTAGAGTTACCGTCACAATACATTTTGTGCAGTTAGGAACAAAATATTTTTTCTTAATTTTTACTTATCAGTTGTACATCAGCAGTAGTTTTGGAAGAGGCATCTACACAATCCACTGCCAGTATCAGTTTCTCTCGTGCAGAATTTAGTGATGCAGGGGAAGAAGAAACAAATCCCTTGAATCTAGAATCCAAAAGAGTGGAAACTGCACACAATGTCTATTGCTCCAAATCATCACAATGTAGCTGGAGAGAGGCTTTCAGATCGATCAAAATTCCCTGAATACCAGATCCGACTGGTGCAGTTTTCTAGAGTTTCTTCTTAATGCTATTAACAATTGAAATGACCTCAGATATGCCAATTTTTTATGAACTCACAGCAAATGTTGCATGATGAAAAATTGTCAGCATGTCAACATGTTCCATAAAGTTCCAGCTATGTGCAGATAATTCATACGGCAACTTCAGGTCCATAGCTGCTATTGATATTGCATGCTTGTGTTCAAACATCCGTGACAACATGTGCAAAGTGGAAACCACCTTGTCACTTCATCTTGAAATTAGCCTGTGCTTGCTACTCTGCTTGCTACAGTTGACTGCCTCTTGAACTTTACGTAAAACTTTGCAAGCATGTGCAGAGTGTTTGAAATGTTCGACAATTTTTCAGCAACTTGTAATTAATGTATTTAGCTGCTTTGAACTGAAAAGTGCCTCCTTCAGAACAAGTTGTAATGTATGGGCCAAGTAAGTAAGATGATGATAGCCTGACATTTCTAAGTCAGCAACGACATTTCTTCCATTGGCCCTCACGACTGCAACCACGTCTTGCAAATTCCGCTCAGTAAATGTTTTCTTTAAAAATATAAAAAGATTCAATGCTGTGTAACTAACCTCAGGGAAAGGCACAACCTCAATGCAAACATGTTGAAGAACAAATTTATCAGTGGCAAAATGTGCTGTAAGAACAAGATAATCATCTTTCGAAGTCAACGTCGATAAATCAGTTTTAAAACGGATATGTTCTGCATGTTTCAGAAGTTCTTGAGTTTTCTCTCTTGTCTTCCCATATAGTTCTGGAATAACCTTTCCAGCAATGGTATTCTAGATTCTAGTGTGTATCGTGGTTCAAGATGTGTCATTAAATTCCTAAATCCCCTGTCCTCAACAATACTAAAAGGACGATTATCTCAAAATATCATTTTTGCTATATTCTGTGTAATGGCAGTAGCTCGTGGATCACCTGGCTTAAATGACATTTTCTTTTCCTAAAGACTTGTCAAGGTCGATTGATTCTGTTCTTGTTTGAATTTCTTATGTAGGCCTACTGAAGATGAAGATGCTTCTTCTGGGCATTTTAAGTTGCAGGGAACACTGGATAACTTCCGGCTACATGCATCTTTGCCCCAAAGATCTTCTGAAACATCATTATTGGCAATTTTCTTCTACTAACCCCACCTCGTGAAATTTTGCCGATCACAAACTGTGAAATGTGTCATTTGCATAGTTTTCATCAACTGAAAAATAATTCCACACATTGCTAGACATTTTCTTTGCGTCTAAGTAAATAAAATCATCAGTACATTGAAAATTTTTAACACTACCCACATGCACACTTTTAGAACAAAGACAGAAACACCTTAAAGCATAGATATAGATGTTAGTTGCATACACCAATAGGACAAAATTAAGGGTCTAAAATATTTGGTAAAGGTAAACAAAAAAAAAATTGCTTCAAATACGTTTAAGCAAGACTGCTACAACTTACACCTTGCAAACATTAATCATATCACCATACTATAATTATCCGTGCTGTAAAACAATAATTAATGAAAGGTATAAATTTTTTATAATCCTTAAATGGATGCGTCCTTGTTTTCAAAACTAAAAATATGTAATGCCTGCTGCCTGCATGTAGCTACGACTTTTTGTCTGCAAGTGTTCTTGGCAACTCAACCAAACCAGAGTTTTCAAGTAGACAGACTACTTGCGTGAAAAATTGCAAGTTGTTATTTATTATTATTATAAACAAGAAAGTTACGCAGAATTATTTTTAAAATACAGTGCCCAGGAATACAATAAATTATTAGATCTGGTTGGCGGAAGTACGATTTTAACTGTTGTCAGTACTGGTGCCAAATTAATAAAAATGTAATGGCCATGTTTATTTTTATGCGAGTCTCATTTTCCTATTTATATAACGACGCACAAGCTTATGTTTGTTATTCTACTGCAAATAGGAAGTTAAACTTTTAAAGGGTGGTGGTTTTTTTGATCAATTTTCTCACTGACTTAACCAGAGTTTTGTTTTGCCGCAACTCGTAAATATGCTACGGTAAAAGCTAACATAATTTTGTTAACTTATAATAGTCTCAATTTCCTATTTAGATTACCACACAGGAATTTACCGCAAATAGAAAGTACATTTTCTTTGTGGATTATCATAAATTTATTGTTCGTCATTACTCGTCAATACACAATTGTTAAAGCTAATCTAATTTCGTGATAACTTATAAATGTTAAAAGAGTCTCAATTTACTATTTAGATAATGACACGGGAACTTATATTTGTTATTCTACCGCATATAAAAAGTACATTTTCTTATGTACATAAGCATAGAGTTGTTTTTTGCCACGACTTGTAATGCGCTATGGTTAAACCTAACCTCATTTGATGATAACTTATAAGAATCGAGATTGGGGTAGTCAGACACTAGATTCTTATGATTCTCATAATGCAAAGGAATGGGATGTATTGAGGAAACAAATTTTACATCCCTAGTAATAATGCATATTTTTAATTAAGTTTTATCCACTATCAGTTTTATTGTTGCAGTGCTCAAAACAAGAGGGTACATAAGGTGCCTAAATTTTTATTTATATTTATATATTATTATTTATTTTATATTTATTTAGTTATTTTTTCTTTTTTTTTCAGTTGCTGCTGGTATTGAAGCTTGAGACTGGGATTGCATGGCAACTGGAAATGTTACTGCCATAGTTTCGGTTTCACTTATTAATGTGCACAGTTAGCAAGATAGGAAAACCTCTGTGGTAATAAGTAAGTTTGATTATGTGCTTGTTCACTGAAGTGTCAGAAATATTAATGTGTGGGATTTGTACAGTAAAAAGTACTGTTGTATGAACTGAAAGAGTTGGTTTTGTTATAGTTGAAAGTTTTCATATCCATTAAATTTGTTCCATTATTTGCATTCTCATAAAAAAACATATTGTTTTTTTTTTTTAATTAGTTTGATGTGAATAAGATAATGATAAGGCAATTTGTGGTTAGTTGAGCACTTTTGAAATCAACATTGGAAAAAATCCCTGCCCATAACTGTGCATATTTCACGCGCGCACACACACACACACACAGATCACATGCTTCCAATAAAGTTGGCAGCAACGTAGGAAAAATAGTTCCATGTCATAACATTCTACTGAAATAGTTTTATGTTTCAATTTGTTGATATTGAATTGATGAAGTACATTTTCAGTTTATATGAGTAAGACTTAGCATTTTAGTAGCATTCTAATCGTTCATAATATTTTCGCAGTAACACTTGACTGATTCATGAATAATATCTGCTCCATGGCAATGTTAATTTTACATATGTTGGAAGGATACAAAATTGGCAGGAAAGTAGATCCCAAGTAGGGCTTTCAAAAGTGCCCAGTTAAATGTGAACACCCTATAAATTATGCGAGAATGACAGAAGTGAGGTGCATAAATAAGTAAGTGGTTCTCTGTACAAACACACACATAAAAACACATTATTTCAAAACATTTGAAGCTCTAGCAATATTTATACTTTTTATTAACCAAGTTTTTTGATGTAATGTTCCAAGTTAACACCAGTACTCAAAGATTTATAATCAAACAGAGTTCATCTAGTAATATCATATGTGTGTTAGGTACTTGAAAATTCCACATTCCATTGTAATCATTAGGAGTCCTATTTCCTTCATCCTTTATATACATTTCTTTAAGAATGAATGCATGTAAATACTTTCTCCATAAGAGGTTTTTCATTTTTATTTATTTTGTAATGTAGTTTTGTTTGCAAAATATACTTTTTTTTATAACGTGTAATACTTCACTTTTCAGGGTCCTTTTTGTAGTGTGTGTCATAAATAAATGCCTTTTATTGACAGTTCTGGAAGTAGTCATGTATACTGCTGTTTCCATGGCAAAAGAAGTGTATCAGTCCACCATGGGTGATGTCAACATACTGTTACAGTTTTCTAAATTCTGTGATCATAGGCAGGATCTTTATGGATGGTTGTCTTAATTAAATAAAATAGGTAATAATAATTTTCTAATTTACTTATAATTAAAAAAAACACTCTAGGCATATTGTCTCAACAGTAATGGTTGTCACTTGCTATTCACAACTTAATACAACTAATACACAATTGTCCCATCACCTCACAGAAGTTAACACAATGAAAAACTTAAAACCACTTTTTATAGACAGTTTTCTAACACCTACTGAATTACTGTTATAAATTATATATTTGATGTCTGACAGTTTCAGTATTTACATTTGCCCATTCAGTCCCACCTTTTTTCAGTTCAAGTATCACCAGTCTTTCCTCTCCACAACGTTCTGGAGCATCCGGGGCGCTTCCACACACACCCATACTCGGCTCGTCGGGTAACTCACACTTCGTCTGTAGCCGCCACACACACTCTTTCTGCCGCAGTCTCTCTCACCTTCCTCCATCGCTGCTCCTCTTCCTTTACAGTTCACCGCACTTTGAAAGATGGCTATCACAGACTCCCAACCCTCGACCATGCCAGTATTTATGGTGCCGACACTATGATCGAGATAATTCTTTATACATCGGCTTGCATCGAGGGGGAAGCTGATTAGAATGCTCATGCAATAAATTGCAACCACCAACCCATTAGTGGCGGGAGGAGGTGGCGTATAGAGGGTCCATCTTGGGGAGGGGTAGGCTGGGGTCGTTGCAACCCACCCCACTGCTGCACTGAGAATTTATGTGTGCCTGGCACACTGAGGAGAGGATCTATCTGTAACAATATAATGAAACACTTTGCTGTAAAAATTTGCTCATAATGTAAATACTGTGGTAACCTTGTAGCAGACAAAATTGTTTGGCTTGCTAGTGTGCTAAATATTTAATAAACATACATAATACGTAGTCCAAGTTTACAAACTCTGTCGCTGTTTATTTACAGTACATCTGCTATCAATACATTAACAAGAAAATATTTACCATTTTTGTGCTGAGTAAAAGTGGCAGGATATTGAAAGACCTTCTAAAGGAAGCATAGCATATGGTGAAACCAGAGGTTTACTTCTAAAATAAATAAAGTTTCGAGTCGGTGGATCTCTCAATATACACTAGGGGAAAACTGAAAAAACTAACTCCATAATGGAAGTGATTAAGAACAGCCAAATTACCACAAGACATTACTAAAGGGTAACACATGAAGTGATAGTAAGCACAGCGCTGGAGAAGACTGCAGAGTGTAAGAAGGACAGTCAAAGTACACAGACGTAACCAGTTGAACATTGGGAGAAGTTTGTGGTTGCAAGGACTTCACTGTACTACGGAGGTCATTTGAACTTTGTTGGCATGCCAGGATGATGAAGGCGAGCCCCATTTGTACAGTTAACTGAGTTTGAACAGGGTTGAATAGTGGGACTCCAGGAAGCTGGATGTTCATACTGGAGAATTGCAGAACATGTTGTATTATAAGTGTCAGCAGTGCATAAGTGGTGGCCCCATTGTTCAAAGGAAGCTACACATGCCCATAAACCTGGTTCCGGAAGTCAGCAACGCATGGATGCACGTCAATACCATCGTATTGTACGAGCTGCCATAGGCAACTGCACAGTAGCCGCAGAACAGATTAGACAAGAAGCTGGTCTATCATCATGAGTGCCATTTGCTAGACTTCCCCTCACACCTCAGCATCATGCAGCCCACCTTCGGTGGTGTCAAGAAAGGAGTACTTGGAGGGAAAAATGGCAAAGTGTTGTGTTCAGTGATGAGTCTTGGTTCTGCCAGCTAATGATGGTAGAGTGTGTATTCAGTGCCAGTGTGGTGTGCAGCATCTTCCGCAGTATATGCGTCAGTGACATTCGAGACTGACTCCTGGGATTATGGTTTGGTGAGCCATATTGTACCGTTGGCCATTCCCCTCTGGTGTTAATACAGGGAACATTGATCAATGGACATTACATTCAAAACATCATCTAATCTGTTCTGCAAACATTTTTGCAGGGGCAGTGGGATGTGTTACTTCAGCAGAACAATACCTTTCCAAATTCCACTTGGGCAACCCAACAGCCATCAAGGTGTTTGTGAACTTCCCTGGCCAGCTCAATCACCAGATCTTTCCCTCTTTTATCATGTGTGGAATTGGGTTGGACTTCATCTCAATCTCCTGCACCATTGATGACTCTTGGCCTGCTGAGCCACCAAGTGCAACATGTGTGGAATTCCATTCCGCAGGATGATATTCGTTACCTCTGTGAATCTATGTCTGCATTGCTGCTCAAGGAGAGCACACTGAGAACATTATTCTCTGGCAGATATCCTTGTGCCAGTGATCATATCCTATATACTTCCTGTACTGCATTGGAATGAACTTTCCCCACAAATAAAGAAGGTGTTGAACCAATTTGCTTGTTGAAAATGCCGAGAAACGAAAACTAGTACAGAAGAAAGGTGGAGAGCTGGAGACAAAATTCCGCAATTGGCATGATGAGGCGGCACAACAGAAAGTCACGGAAAATGCCAACGTCAAAACTTGGAAACTTTGAACTGTTTAAAAGTTTAAAAATTGAATTACTAACCCTTTATTGTGAAACACAGGGAATTAAATCTTCTCTCATAGCAGCACTTAACTGCAGTGGAGGTGAAGAACATACACTAATGCAGCAGTGTCGAACAATAATATTCATATTCACTACTTCACTAAAAAAAATTAAAATTTGGTTGCTTATGTTAATTAAACTATATAATAAGCATAACTAAATTTGTTGATGTATGTATTTACTACATCCTGATGGAAATAAAAAGAGTGCAAAATGCACACTGCGTGATGTGCTTCTGGTTCTTCCTGTGTTTGGAGGTTGAGTGTTAATGATAGTTACGCGCTGAGAACTTGGGACAGCGTGCTAACACTTCAAAACTTGCCACTAGATGGCTCTAGCATGCTGAAATTACAATCCTGGGATGCTTGGGACAGCATGCCAACACTTCAAAACTTGCAATTATATAGCTCTGCCCTGCAGAAGTGACAGTTCTGGGGCATTTTTTATGCAGCATCACACTATGAATTATGTTAGCGCAAAGTGAAACTCATGAACAGGCATGTGACTGTTGTACCGTGGCTGTATGAGGAGTTTGAAAGAAAAGTGCAAGCAATCACTTAAATCAGGTGAAAATCTACATGGGCCACATTGCGAACATACAAAAAGGTGAAGAGACAACCACTATCTTGGGATGAGCGTAACTCATATAGAGCATTGAGCTACAGTATATGAACATAGGAAGGTGCTCATTAAAATTTAAATAAATGAAATCCACCGAAACTGTTATCTCTCCAATATCAATTTTTTTTAATTAATCATGAGTATTGGGAAATTTACCAAAAAAAAAAAATGGTACAGAATATTTATTTCTACATCCATACAATTGCATTGTAAAATTAGAAAATATGTGTGCTATTAAATATTTTAATAAACCTATTGAAATTATAATATTGAATAAATTACTTGGTACAAAGCCACTATTCTTATGTGTGGGCATGATTTCATAAAACATAAAACACAAGGAACAACCCATTTTTCTTTGTGGTAGATGAGAGGAATGTATTTATTAAGCTTTCAATATATATGTTTATTTGTTCCATATTTTAAATCTAATGTTAAAATTTTTTTATTTGAAGTCTCTAACATTTATGATCTTACAGCTCTAGGTCTTCAGTTAAAAACATTTGTTTTATTGAATAGGTTATACTGTAAGGGTATTTTTTTAATTTATTACAAATGGCAAATTTAGTTTGTCTTTCTTAAAAGTGTGGTTACAATTATTCATATCGTGCAGTAGAAGTTTGGATGTAAATATTATTTTCAGAGTTTAAGCAAAATGATTCTCTTACAAAATTAATTTACAAAGTTATATGAAAAAATAGTTGCTATTTTTAACCTTTATTTTGAAAAACAAAATTCAAAAATATCACGTATTCCTGCTTGTACTGGTACATTAATTCTTATAGTACAAGTAGGCTTTCATCAATTCTCTTTATGAGGATGACATAAAACGTGCTACTGAAAATATTTTTGTACTAAAAAAGTAAACTGATTCTACATCATTATCAAAATTGTTCTGTTCATATGAACATAAGGGATGAAATTCTTATCTCTGTGCATGTTTTCTGTTATACGTGAGTTTGAATTTTAATACAAAATGAAATCAAGAGACAGTATCTACTAAGTTTCAAAACAACAAATGCAAAAAAATTATTAAATGTTGAGTAGAACTAAAACTAAAACAATCCTACAACTTTTCTGATATGAGTGATTTGCCTAATATTGGTAGAATGCACGTTGAAAACTTACTACTGTTAATGCTGGTACAAGATACTTTGTTTAAATTTCTCGTCAGATGGTTATCCCAGGTACTTCAAAGGACAACACATTATTTTTCTAGCTGCGGTTAAAAATAATTTTTTCTTTATACACCCCAAACCAGCACTAATTTTACAAAAAAATTTAATAATTTATGTGGCATTTGTTACCACTGCTGGCAAGACGATGCTGGTAGGATAGCAAAACAATGGAAAACAGTGGCCATTTAAAGTAGCAGAATAAACATGTGTTGGTAACTTGCATTTCATTTGAAACACCTACATGTTATTATTTTAGTGAAAAGTTTACTTTGTTTCACTAAAAACTGCTGCTTTGTGACCATGTTAATGCAAGTAAGTAAATAATTCAACTGATAACTCTTTTCTGTCTATGTATTTCTCTGTGGTCTTTTAATGCATCTGCTTGACTCTCAAAATTGCTAAAATGATTTTCCTTTTCACTCACTCACACATTGGCTGATGCAGGCTTTTGCAAATACAACATTTTTGGTTCATTATTGGCATTTTATTGCACACTGGCTGTCATAAAAGTGCATTTGTTGTGAAATAGACTACACCAAGGTTCAAAACAAAGGTGGAGCAAAACTTCTTGGCATTGTGTGCCTGTATATCTAGTATGGCAGTGTGATAACCCATATACCACTATATGTATGGTTTTTAATTTAATTTTTAATGTTTATAATTGTTACTGCATAGCATTTTTTATTGAAATAGTACAATTTTAGTTCTGTTTTGTATTATTGTAGTATGTTTTTACTAAGAACTGAAACTCATGTTTTTGTTTAACATATTTTGAAGAAATTTGAGTATTGAACATGGGTTGTGAAGATCTCATATGTATAATGAAGTCTTTCAGTTGTTTGTGTAAACAGTTATTATTTTATTTTATTGTTTTATTTTATCTTGTACAAGTTGATACTGCTATTTATGATTACCTGAACATTTATCACAAACATTTTTTGTTGTGTCAATTCGTTAAGATTTTGTAAAATAAATTTTGTGAAAGCAGATGTAATTTCTATGAAAAAAGAAAAAGGTTTATATCAAATTTGTTAACTGAAATGATTGTAAAATTGATTCTATGAAATATTTTTGTGTAGGACTTTTAAGTCTCAATTATTGTTATCTATTCAACAGCCTTAAAGGCTTCAGAACTGATAGGGCTAGTCTGTGTCAAGTATTGCAATGTAGCATAGGCATTAAAACATAAGTGATTATTTATAATGATAGTGAGGGGATAAAATAAAATTTGTGGAAATTTAACTGGGAGAAAATTGTATACAATGTTTAATTTGCTCTTGGTCCCTAATGTTTGCTTAAATATCAAACTATTGGTCATAATGTTATGAAATATGCTATGAACATACCTTGGTGTACTGGAAGTGTAGTGGCATCACAGTAAGTGATAGTGGTGGTCGCCACTAGCATCTATGCATGCCTGCACATGCCTTTCCATGTTATAGAATGTAGCCACCAACACATGAGAGACAGTGACAGTTTCCAGCCAAATGCTGTCTTGAAATTCCATGATATTCCATGGCTTGTTATATTAGAGGTTTCCTTTCAGCATGCCCTGTAGGAAGAAATGTGATGGGTTAACGTTAGGTGAACTGGGTGTCCAAATTGCCCTTAGAAGAGTAAACAATTTTCAAATGAAGAAATTTCTCTCATGCTGGTGTTAAAAGTGTGGTAAGTGGAGCCATCCTGCTTAAAATAGACAGTACATTATTTAACGTCATCCAACTTACAAACTCTTTGGTGATTCCCATGTAGATGTCAGTATACACTGTTGTGTTGAAAAATATAGTGTCAGTAATGCAGCACCATAATGAAGTGTACCACACTCCAATTTTTTCATTATGAAGAGATGTTTCATACACAGTGTAACGAATTTCAGTATCCCAAAGCCAGGTATTCTGGGAATTAACAACTCCACTGTAATGGAACCAAGCTTCATTGGAGAACCACATGTTGTTGAGGATTCTTGGATGTGGATTGGCAGGTTGCCAGAACCAGTAACAATAATTTATTCTTCACTTTGTTGGGAGATTGCAATTATTGCACAGTAATAACACAATATGCATGCAGCTTTACTTTTTAGGCAGCTCATTGACATGTGCTTTTGGAAACTCCCTTTTCCTGTGACACACTACAGAATGACTTCTTTGCTGAGGCCCATAATTGGTTCTCCTTTCCTGCACAATTGCATCTGGCAGTTGTGGAGGTTTTCCTTCATGCACATATAACAATGTTCCCCTTGTTTCCGGGGTCTTCAGTAAATTGTCACTGTCATGCCTTTATGAACTTAATTTTCCAGTACATACAGATGATACCCATATTGCTCCACTGAGTATGGACTCATGCTGTACCCGAACAAACACAAACCACTATTAGGTGCATCCCAACAGCAGAGACAAGAATCCAAGCTGAAAGCACACATCTTACAAGTGACATTTAATGGCCAAATTGTTGAGACACATGGCATACTCAAGCAAGGACTAGAGAGAGACTGTGGCCCCACCTCCATTACTTCACCGGGCCACCTTCAAAGGCGTCACTGTGCTTTATGTACTCCAAGGTATGTCCAGAGGAAATTTCATTACGAGTGAACATTAAGGGCTACGAGTGAGTGAAACATTCTTTATTTATATCATTATTTTATTGTTCTCAGTGTGTAATTAATTAAATTCAAAGATGATGATGGTGATTATTATTTATGCCAGACCATGCAAAATGTGCAGCTTGAATTCTAATCATGAAGTTATAAACTAGTATTGAAGTTAAAAAATGGATGATATGAATAGTAGGTGATCAGAAGTGATAATATAAAGTTCACAGGCTTTCGTGGCCATTGTCTACAAAATCTTGGCTTCTGGGTAGTAGCCTGTCGTTTCCTTCCCGGCATTTTGGAAGACATTGCAACCTCCATCTGCAGGGTGAAGTAGCAGCAGCAATAACTGTTATCTTCAGAAGATAACAGTTATTGCTGCTGCTACTTGGCCCTGAAGATGGAGGCTGCAATGTCTTCTGAAAAGTCGGAAAGGAAAAGGACAGCGATGCTGCTACGACCCAGAAGCCAAGATTTTGCAGAAGTGATAATATGTTTATCTGAAGATCTTAACTTAATATTCATAGACAGGTATAAATGATTTTGGATATTGAAGTGACAGTAAGGGGCTGGGAAGGAGAGCAAATCAATTTTTCAACAAGAAATTAATAAGTACTGGTGCATTTTTAAGGCTCTTTATACAATATAAGTTGTAAGTTGGTGGGATTTTTGCTTCGCGTGTGATAAGCAATCTAATTTGCACATTTTAGCATGAGTAAAGTGTTTGGAGAATGAACCTTCAAGCATTTACTATTATTTGAGAGTGTGTCCACAGTTCCATGTATAGAAAGTGTTAATTATTGTTTATTCATATTTCCCAACCTCATTTTGAATAAATATTATCACTGTATTGTGTGCTTTGCTAATGTGTTATCAGTAGGAATCCAACTGTTTTTACCAGTGTTGAAGTTAAAGGTGAATTTGACATCCTATTTGTCTGTAATGTTAAAATTTTACATGTGTGCTCATGTATTGTGTAAAAATGATTTTCTTCTTCTCTCTCAAACCTTTGTTGTTTGATCAGTCAAATTTTCTAGCACATTTTATATTATGAAAATTTAATGGCGTGGACATTATGTGCCGTATGAAAAATATGTTGTGCCTATTGTTGAGTTGATGTACTATGTGTGTTAACACTGAAATTTGTGATTGGTAGTTTTGTCAAGTCACTAGTGAATGTATAAATAACTACATTACGTGGAGAATGAAATATAAACAAACATCTGCACATCTTCTTAAGTTATTTTAATAAAAATTGTCAATCAATGTTGGCAAAATTAGTTTTTTTTTTTAAATAAATTTTTTAGTACAGTAATAAATGATAAGAAATCATTTACAAATATTTGATACCATTAGAAATTTTCCATGTGTAGGGACAGATCAGTATAATTTTGTTTCCTAAGCAAATATTGGCAGTTTTAATGTGGGGAAGAAATATATAAAAGTATTATTTAATTTGGCTTCAGAGATTATCACTGCAATTGTCTATACACTAAAATATCCTACTTTGAAAAATAAGTTAGTATTCACTCTTTGAAGGTTGAACATGTATTACATTGGTTGCAAAATTGGCTGGTGGTGAAGTACCCATCTCTTTGGAAATTTAATCTTTAAGTGATGTTTTTTTCTTTATCTCTGACATGCAGTATTAAAAGGATAGGCTGTACTGTCTTAATACTGGGGAGTGCCTTGAGTATATTGACATATATCAAAACAGTCTTAAGTAGTTGATTCTTCTTCAGTTAGGATTGGAAATTTTTTTAAGGAGTTTTATTTTTGTATACTTATTTTAAATATAATAGCTAACATGCTATGTAATGTATTGTGTTATCCTGAATGTAAGTAAACTTGCATATGTTGACCTATCAATTTTGAACTTTTAGAATGAATGTATTAAAAAAAAAGTAATAGTTAAAAGTAATAAAGTAGGCATTAAGTATTTCTTTTCGGTCTATCTTTCTCAGTGTTGTTTGAAAATTTGCAAGCCAAATAACAATTTATTATCAAAATTCACCCATATTATTTAATGGTAAAAATATACATTTAATACTAAAACAAAAATATAATTCTTGGCATGGTTGACATGGTGGTAACAGCTGTTATTCATTGTTACTGTCAGTTTAAATCGTCGTATTCCTAATTTCACTTTTGTTCTTTTCACAATTAATTCTGGATTGATAACCTTACAAGTTGCTGTAATCCACTCCACCAGTTGATGCACAGATGGTTTTTGTATTTTGAGTGTTATTAAGCTCTGTTAAGCATCCACTTATTATAATGTTCAAATTTGTCTTTCAGTGGCTGGTTTACCATACCTAATTATTGCAATTCAATGTCATCCCTTTAGGCATAAACACAATGTCAGTGATAGCTCCATCTTATTTGTTAGCGACTCAAGTCAGATGACCTCTGAAAGAATACAGCAAAAATATTGCTTACTTGTGGAGCATTGTTCCAGATCACCAATTCCATACTTTCTCTAGTCATTTTATTGAGGAAAATTTTCATCCAGCCTTTTCCTTGGCAGAAATTTCCTGGAAGCAGCTTTTCCTTGGGTAAATTTTTCCTGTGCTTTTTCACAAATGGGTGCAACTTTGAAGCACTAGCCAAACTTAATAGCATGGCAGTAACTCCATTTTTTGTTTCAAGTAGTTTGACAACAGATTTTACACCCTTCTCATTTACTGTGGTGTTGGTTTACATATTAAAGTGGATAGCACTCAACATTTTCTCATTAACTTCATCTCCACCTTCAGTCAGTTTTATATGTTTTTGCCAACATTGAAAATATCTGTTGCACTTCTGTAGAACTGTTTTCATTGTAAGATCCTTAGTGGTGGTAACAGTGGTGTCCATCATGGTACCATATACTGACAGCAATAAGATGCTAATAGGGTTTGCACCAGATAGCTGACTCCTAATAATTGTCCTTGATAATGAAAATAACGGAATATTCCCAGAGTTAATTATTCAGCAAACAGGCGCTAGCCTCTTGTGGTGGTAAGAGTAATGCAATTTTATATTTTATGGTTGTACAAACCTGTTTACAGTGTTGCCACACACAAACACACACACACACATGGGTTTGTTTCAAGCCCATTACCTTATTGGGTGTGTATCAAACTTTGCTGGTGTTAAAATATTTGAACCCTTATCACTGACACTACATGCATCAATTCTCAGTTCTTTATTCTCAAGCAACACTGAAGAGTTTGTTGTCCATTGGTTGCACCCCAGAGGACCCATAACGAACATCAAGCACACATGTCCTAGTTGTATGATGTCTATTTATTATTCCTTTCCACTCAAATTTCTGGAATCTTCCATCTCTATGTGTTTTCAAGGAAGTAGAAACATTGCTGTTACAACAATGAAGCATTTAAACTCCTTTCAGTTTTGTCAAGTTACCACAGGGAGCATGCAACACACTTAACACAGCCTCAATGAACCTAAATTGACATAGTATATCTGCATTTGTCATGTATTGCCACTTAACCTGTGCGTGTACTGGGAGAAAGACACACACTTCCCCTATTTTCTCATATTGCAAAAACATTTTCTGGTACTACGGAACTACGACACAGTGTTAACACCCATTTGAATGTGGATTGGAAGTAATCACCAATATCCCCATCTTCCTACTTCAGATTTACATCACTCCCATATCTTTCTCTCATACATGATCATCTTAGGCCCATTACTTTCATTACTATTAAGTTGTTATTATTATTAAATTTCCGCTTTCCTTATGCCTGTAGCAGTATTCATTATTTAATTTTGTCATAACTAATGTGATTCTGTCTACTTGCCAGTATCTTAAGATTTCTTCTTTTTGTATTTAGGGTTGCACGAGTACAATTTTTTCATTTTAAGTTGTTGCACCAATTAGTAGGAACCCCGAAAAATGGCGAAATTCACTATATAACGCGAAACGCAAATAATTTAGATGAATTCCACGATTTTACCTTTGTTTCGACACAAACACGAAATTCACAAATTTTTGCGCGAAAGTACATCTTTATGCCGCAAATTCTATTTGTTTACACTATCATGATCGTAAACTAAAAGAAAACTGACCAAATAATTTAGGTGAATGCCATGGTTGCCTTTGTTTCAACACATTCATGAAATTCACTAATTTTGTACGTCTAGCCAGGAATTTTGTTACACTGTCACATTTTGCAATCGCAAACGAGAAAAAAAAATGGAACAAATTGATACATAGAATATGTCAACAGTCAATACGTGCAAAATACAATTTCAACAAAAATGGCTGGCCACAATTTCCGCATACGTGGTTGGTCCATTCTCCATTGCGTAGAAGTGGAAGCGTAGGCAACTGTATAAGTAATCGTTTGAACTTGCCTAGAGAGAAGAATAATTTGTGTTTATGCAATGTGCTGAACTCTTGAAATGAATATTGAAATATTGCAACTGAAATATCTGAAATGATATTTTGTAAAAACATTTTTAACTTGCCTGGAGAGAATAAGAATAATTTCTTGAGATGAGTAGGTATGTGAAATATTGCAATCCAAGTGTATAATGATATTTAATTGATTTATTTTTTTTAAATTTATATATAGCTATCCACTTTTTATTGCATACGTAATTTGGCATTTATTTTTAATTGTATTTTTTTGTGAAATAAGACGTATTCCTAAACACAGCTTTTTTTCATTTGTATATACCACTTTGAGGTTTTTTTACACCACCAATGGCATGATGTATTCACCATTTTTTGGAGTGTCTACCAATTAGTACAAAATAATTGAGTATTTTGAGTCAAGCTGCCAGCACTTCTTTCTTTACATGCTTAATTTTTCTTCAAGCACAATTAATAGGATAACTCGAATAGAAGTACAGACACTATAAGATGTACCTAAAGACATGTTTCATCATTGTTTAATCAATAAAAATTATTGATGACAAACTAAAAACTACATTTTACTTTGATTCATAAAATCATTTACAACTGTACTAGTAGTGTGTATATGAAGCTATGAACACAATGTATTTTGAACAGGTGTGTGCTGTTGTGGCTGAGAGTCTTCTGCATCTTTCACAGTAATGCAGACTGGAAGGTTAATTAATGTCTTGCTTTATGATCAGACTACGATTTTCATTTATGTGGTTTATGTCATACATAGATGGAGTGGGGGTGGAATATGTATTTTGAATGGGGAAGTGAGACTCTTGAGAATTGCTTGCCGAGGCTTTCTTCTTCTGCTCGACTCGGGATTCCTGGGCTACACAGAGCTCAGCGGTTACACCCGCTAACCCTTCATGCATATACATCTGTTTCTGGGAGCTGATGGTTATATTACTTTCATAGGCATAGACTATGCCAAGTTTGTATTTTATTATCCAATTTAAGAAAACATTTTTCATTTGGAGCACTGATGCATAATGGTCTATGGTAAAGACTTTTTGCAAACTATGATTATCAGATTTCTTGAATCAACATTTAAAATATCGTAATGTAACAGCAAGGTGATTTTTTTAACAAATAACAAAAACATATGTAGGAAATGTAGGAGACAGAAATTATTCCCTCACTTTTTATATAATATATTTTTATCCTTTAATTATTCAATTAATATTTTTTTTAAATATAAGCAATTTTTAAAATTCATACTAAAATTGAGCATGAAATTTTGTGAAACCATGCCTATCTAGTTCTCCCTCCTTCTCTTTCCCTTTCTCTCTTTCCCCCTCTTTGTTTCAGCTTCTACATTCATATATCAGTTTACTATGAATTCTATATATTTTACTTTCAAAATTTTAATTCATCAAGTTAACAGATTGCTTTTTTAAATTCATTAAGATAACTCTTGCACTTTTTTATAAGTAACTAGTTGTGCCCGTGGCTCCGCTTGCATGGACTACAGAATTATTGTTTAGGTTTTTTTTTAATAAAGTTGAATTTTACTTAGTGTTGATCTTCTATACTCTATACACATTATAAAACTCAACGTCTCTCTGTCTGTCTGTTAGTACGCTTATCACTTGAGAACCACTTATCCGATTTACGGGGTTTTTTTTTATTATTATTATTATTTTTTTTTTTTTTTTTTTTATTCATTCATTCATAGCTATGTTTTCTGGTCAGGTTTTAGTATATATTTTGTTACGTAAAGTAACATAAGGAATAAGCAGTTATGATAATAGTGATTCAAGTCAGAAAATAATAATAAATACTAATAAGCGTTGCGGTCGTGTGCAATTCTAATCTATTATATGAAGTTACCCTGATGTAATCATTGTTAACGGTTGAATCTACTATGTTATCTGGTATTGGTAGGCCCATGCTTTTTATATTTTTTCCTTACAATGTCTGCACTTGCTTTTCAATTGCAGTGAGTGCAAGTGAAAAACTTTGTTCGTCATTGAATGTTACTTGTGAATTAAATGGTAAAAATGCTTATTAGTATTTCTCTTTTATAGATAGATATATATGTGCTATTACGGAGTTTTTTTTAGGTCTTTTAATTCTACACAATTCTTTACTACATGATATTGTTCCATCTTTAACAGTTTAGACAGCGTATTGCAAAAGAGAGCTCTGGCTGCAAAATTTTTTCAGAATTGATTCACTATTATCGTCACTGCTTATTCCTTATGTTACTTTACGTAACAAAATATATACTAAAACCTGGCCAAAGAACATAGCTATGAATTAAAAAAAAAACACGTAAATCTGATGCGTGGTTTTTGAGTGATAAGCGCACTAACAGACAGACAGAGAGACGTTGAGTTTTATAATATGTCTAGATGATGGCCTGAATAACCTACCTCCCCATCTCGAGTCATGCTGTAAGCATAGTATGGTTCCTGTTGGCCCGCTGTCAAGATATAGATGCTCGACTTTCAAAAAAATCTGAAAGGACAGCACAAGCTAATTTTAAAAAATATGTTCACAGTTTAAAATCAGTACAGTAATGCCTAAGTATACCGGATCTCTAATCAGTGGACTTTGCACGTACTGGACAAAATCCAAAGCCAAAATTATTTTTATTGCGGTGTCCACTTGCGGATTGTAAGTCATGGAAAGTGTTCTTCTGCTGTGAGATATGTACACATGTGAACAGCTGTGTTGGGCAGGTGAGTGGAAGTAATTTTTAGAATTGTGCAATTGCTCGGTTGAAGGCGTATACTATTGTCTTGACCATAATTTGTGACATGTAACATTTCCTGTTTCTATGAGTATGTGTATAACTCGTGAATGTGCCATGCCCAATATGTCGATTTATATTTACTGCGGTTATTTTGTATGTTTTACAAAGCATATTTCTCTCAATTGCTACGTTTCCATTAATTTTTACACCTAGATGTGTCCGTTAATGATGCGTTCTGTTGTTTTATTTTGATTATTACAAACTTAAAGTAATAAATGTGTGGAAGTGTTTCGATCTAATGTGGTTTGACACATCTTTACAGTGAGTTGGAAGTTCTGTCATGAGAAAATTGAGTAATTCAAAAAAATTAAACAACCCTTAATATGTATTTCCCAAAAAGAAATTTACATGTTTTTAATGTTTGTTGCATTCCACAGGATTATGTTCATTTTCAACAGAATCGTACAATTCTTGCATTGCTCTTCGAGATCACAAAGAAGTACATACGAGGTTTTGTACCAAAATGTAAATAGTTTCACAAAGAAGTACATACGAGATTTTGTACCAAAATGTAAATAGTTTTTATCAATGTGTGTTGTTATTGTACACCAGTGAGATAAGTGCTGGGACTTGAAAGGCAGAGGGAAGGAAGTTATTTCAAGAATCGTGTAACGGTCTGATTATATTGTCATTCAGTGTGGTGTTGCTCATGTTTAACATAATCTATGTTTTTTGGGGAAATATCACATGCAACTTATTATAGTCAATCATGCATTTAAGTTAAAGACTGTGCATGTTTGTTGTGTGAAATGGCTTCCCCTTAGGAGAAAAATTAGAAGTAGGTGTTTCAGCAGCAAGGCTAAATGCCACATCACAGCACTCAAAATGCCACAATTTATTGAACAGTGGAAAATGTGCTAAAAATTATTTTAAAGAGAGCTATGATACAGACAGAATTCTGCTTGTTGTGATGCATTTTAAGCCGTCTGACAGCTGCATGAAGCTTGAGAATGAGAAACTGTGGCAGGTGGCAGGCGATTCATAACATGACAGGAATGTCAAGGTCAGCATGTACAGTCAGATCTGGTCAAATGTGGCATGGCCTGTTACACAGATGATGGTACCACTATTCGTATCACATTCATATACAGCATGCTTATTATATTCTTGCCACTAAAAGGCAACCAGGACCTGCTCTTTTCTAATTCCCAATTTAAAATCTTTAAGTGGTACACAGGTAAATAGAGAATTTAACTGTCACACACTACGTTTACAGCAGGGGAAGGGACGGTATGCCGCCTGCTCCTGTTTCCAAATTATCATCTAAGCATGAAGAAGTTATAAAAAAAAAAGAAAAGAAAGGCACAGGGGTGTAAATGTTGAAAAGTTGGGAGTACAAAATAAAAAAAAAATAGAATGTCACAGTGCAAGTTAACATGTTCGCCGCAAATACATACTACTTAGCCGAGACCCAGAAAGTATGTTGACTACACAAGCTCATGTTGTTCCTTCCTTTCCCTTGCACAGCTAACACTTGGTTGTAAATTACCAGAAATACCTTTGGCTCATTGTCCCTCCTGGCTGCACAAACATCTTTGCAGTGTTGAAAACATAAATACTAAAGTGAGTCACTTAAATATTCATGCCTGTGTTCCAAATTCGTTCCCTGCATCCTCCATGCGTTATGCAAGCCACCCCCTTCAGATAAGGAAGGCCTTATCTGTAAAGGATACCCCTAATCCAAACAGACATGAAAAGCAAGTAAGTACTAATGTGGATCCATGGTTTTATTAAACGCATGCAATAAACTAGCAAACATGCAGAGCATACAACAGTTCACTCTCCTTCACAAAAGTACTCAAAAAGGTTTGTAGTTATTAAGATAACATGGACAGGTTACACACATGCACCCTAGCTATGAAAAGAAAACATATATTCCAGATGAGTCCTGTTTATTTCCAGGCTTGCAGTCATGCTTGTGAGTTACATGGTTAAAATATTAATAAGTTATTCTTATAATAATTAGATTAATAAATTATACAAAAAAAATCTTCAAATACTGTAAGTAACAAATAATATCAAAAGATATGATTCAAGCAAAGTACAGGAGGGCATGTTATTTTCTCTTTTTTTTTCTATTACATTTATTTTACTTTATTGGGGTACCCCATGTGTAAACAAGAAACAAAAATATGCTATCCACAATATTTTTCAACAGATTTTACAAAACAAAACATGCTAAATTTGAATTTTGCATGAGATTCTACTAAACATATGATTCATTACAAAGTCTGGTACACATTTTTGCAGATTCAAAATAATTCATGCCAACATGCAAGAATTTGCATTAATTCAAAAAAGGGTTGTTACCTAATTTTTGTAGGCTCAGCACGAAACGCCAAGGACGAGCTGGCCAGCAGATCACTGCAACAAAAGGCAGTACAGTGGACTCTTGATGTATCAAAAACACATGTACCGATAAACCAAATCCACAATTAATTTTCAGTAGTCCCAGCAAAATTCCAATATAAACAATGATAAAGTTACCAGCTTTTATCGTTTATCAGATGTTGCATAAATTGAAATATCTTTTGCTTCCGTCGCAGATATCCCGGAACAATTGTTTGTAAACTGGTTTTTTATGCAAACATATGGTAACTGGATGTGAAATACATCACACCTGCCACCGTTTATCACTGCTCTGCAGCGTGCTGCAAATGCCAGTCTGGCTTGTTCGCTCCCCTTACAGACCTGTTAAGAGGGGAAACTGTTACCTAGCAACCAGCTTGGCTACCTTGCATCTTTCTGTCTCACTCTCCCCGCTCTCTCAGGTGTGCATCTTTCTTCCTCCCCTTACATGCCTTCAAAAGGGAAAGCTGTTTTCTAGCAAAAATAAGTGCGTCCCCTCTCTCAGCCTGTCATGCTTGCTTCTACCCTTTACACGCCTGGTGTTCGTAGAAATTTTATCAAGATTATCCGTCACTCAAAATAGTTGCACTTATTACCACTAGTATTTCAAAGCAAATGGTTTTGCCTGAAAATGTTACATAATACATTTTAATGGAGAATTATTATTTGAAAAGATTATTTCTTTTGTGATTGAAGGTAGTTTTTTCTTGTAAAGTTGACGCATTCTGCGTCCCTATATTTTATTTGTCAGAACACACGCTCTGGCGAAGCTCGCAGGCGGATGACCGCAATAAGGGTNGACGACCGCAATAAGGATTAAGGGTTTTGCGGACGTGATGGGAGAATGGCGCCAGGACGGCCCGGCGGAACGACCACGTGCGGAGAAAGGCGGATGCAGCTGCATCTCGCAGCTGCCAAGGGACGCGGAGCTCACACCAGCGGCTGAGTCTGTCCCGGGCTAGTTTCAGCAATAAACATTGAGAGCTTTTAGCGTGCGTGCTGGGAGAATAACGACACGCTATCCAGAGGCATAAAAACAACACGTGCGCTGAACCAAAGGGGCCACCCAAGAGTTCCCGCACGTGCAGAACGGAACAATAAACTTCCAGGCCAGGATCAAGGGGCGACGCCAGGCTGACTACGGACCACAGGAGCAGCGGCCACGTGTTTTACGACTCATGGGGGGACGCGGCAAGCACCCCGGCCACGTGCAGGGACGGTGCAAGTTGAATATGGCGATGGAGCCTACAAAACTACGGGAGAGCGGGAGGAACGGATGAGTCAGTCGGGGGACCTGAAGCGAGGTGTCCAGGTCGGAGCCGGACGAAGCCAGTGCGATGATCGATCAGTCAGTCATACGTCGTCGAGCGAGCAATGCGGAGAGAACCGGGAGTTCAAGAGGGCGTCGAGACGCCCACCAAGTGCCGGAGCAGTCCCAAGTCGCCAGCCGAGAGAAGACAGCGCCTCCATCCAGATAAGTAGAGTCATCCAGCGAGTGTGAAGAATCTTGCCTCTCCCCTCGCCCTCCAAGACGCGAAGCGCCGCGCCAAACAATACGGAGCCTACGTATAAAAGGGAAGGGGAGTGTTGTCTCGTGTGTACATGTATGAGTGGCCCTGTTAAGCGTTAATAAAACTGATTTATTGGTAACCTGAAAGCGAGGTGAATTTATTAGTAAATTGGACCTAGAGACAATAGTGTCGACGTATTCCTACGCCCTAACACGGAGGGCCAGCATCAATCACTAGCGCCTCACGCCGAGAGCAGATTCAATACCTACTTAAAAACCACAGCATTGGGCAGGTATCAAAGTTAGTGTTTAATAGTATCTGGCATAAGTATACATGATTTTATAATGAAATATTAATTTAACTCTATGGACAGCATCTTCGTGAATAAAATGTTTCTGTAGATGCAGGAGTTTAGAGTTACCATAACTACACCTTGTGGAAAACCATGTGAGGTGACTGAGGAACATTTTGTTTAATACAAAAACCAAATTTAACAAAGACTAACTCAAAACAATACCTATGATGATAATACATGATAAGGAAATTGTGCCAATTCCAAAGTGATCTGGTTTAGTTTGGTGAGAATGGAGGAAATGTAGGATGTCGAGGAAATCTGTGCCATGTGGTTTGTTCGCAAGGGCATAATTCTTTGGTGAGTGAATTGTTTGGTGAAAGATCCGGCAAACATGTAATGAACTGATGTTGGGGTTTAGTTTAGGAATGTAAATAACAGGTAATGATTGGTAGGAATGTACAGCAGAATTAACGGAACCAAAGGTTCTGAATGAAGGACCTACGATATTGCAATGAGAAGTATTACTAAAAAATCCACTGCCGGTTATCGTTGCGGAAAAGGGAGAAATGTCTTCAGTAGTCACTCTGCACAAACTTTGATAGAAGTGTTTGTAGCAAGTATCCATGCAGAATTAGTTTTATGTAAAAACAGGGATATTAAGACCTGCAAACATTTTGTCATAAAGATCAAAATAGGTTTTGTCAAAAAATAAGTTGAGTACACAGTTGTTGACATGTGCATCGAAGAAAGGGAAAGTGTTGTGGGGGATAGCGTGATTTCATGAGTTTTACATCCAGTCAAAGAATTTGAGTTAATAGGTGCAAAACGTTTTCTGTCGAAACTGATGATAAATATTGACTTACGCTCAACAATAAGGATCTATCAAATTTGGGTACCAAAAATGAGAATCAAAAAATGTGGTAACACTCAAAGAGACAATCCTTATTAGCTAATGGAACATTGACAACTATACTCAGAGAAACATTGTAAACAACACCTTGCACAGTGCTTAAGCCATAAAATACATGAAAATTTTCAGGAGTAACTGGAACTAGCATGTATAATGGAAAGGTTATCATGTGTTGAAATTTGTTCAGAATGACAATAAATGCTTTAGGTTCAACAAGGGAGAACTCAGTTTTCCATGTACACTGGTTTCAGTAGCTTTCATTAAATTAGACAGATCAACTATGGCATCAGCCAGTGCTTCACTAACCCGGAGCAACATAGTATTCAAGTCTACACTGAAAATAACTGCAATCGTACTTCCCCAAACTTCTTGAATGGATTGATTTAGGTTAGAATACCAAAGTTTATATGAGTCAAAATAGTTTGCAGCCAATCCTTGAACATACCTTGTATTTCATAATGTGATCCTCAAGGTCCTTATAAACATGATATGATTAGCCAAATTGATGGATATGTCATCTGGTGTATCAGCCAGTGAGTTAATATGTTTTTCTAAACATTCCAAATCATCGTTACCAAGAGTCCCAAAAACAGTTTTCAGAATTTTACCATCAAAGTCCCTGATTCCTCTTTTTTGATTAGTAAAGAAGTCAAAGTTGCTGTTTTTGTCTTGAAATTCAGAAGATTTTGCTGTAGTTGTGGCACTGCCAGATCAAAATGTTGTTCAAACAATGTATTCATAAAGTAATTAATCTTTTATTTTATCATGAACTGAAATGACAATCTGGAGCATGTTTTAAAATGTGAAACACTCATCTTGCAAGTCAAGAAATTTTAAAGTTAAAAACCACGGAGTAAAAAATTATCTGAAAACAACAAGTCTTCCTCTTTCAAAAATACAACACCGGAATTGAGTATAGTTAACATGACAGATGAACACGTTAAGTTGGCGACTGCCAGGAAGAGGAACAAGCGTGACAGACTAACTGCCATCCCGAAAGAGCGCAACAGGCAAAAAAAATCGTAAAACAAATAAACTGGAATTCCCCTATAACAATACAGTTATAACCTCAACAAACTACTAACAAGGCAATTAAACACTAAAATTTTTTTAAACTTCCTAAAAGAAAATGGATATTACTAACAAGAACATCCCAAAATACCATCAAATCTTAAGAACTTATCTTTAACTGTGTTAAATTTATACAAATCCTTAGAATTCACTGAAAATTAAATATAACAGTACCAAGGATTTTTATAAAGGTGCTCTTGAAAATGTTAGAGCCCAAAATAAATTGAACACACACATGATTAGGCCACAGTTGAAATCAAGTTAGGATCTAAAGATGTTGGCCAAGTCAGGTAAAAGAAACACTAGCAAATTGGATATGCAGCTCCAAACACCACAAAAAAAATACAACTGTATTCTGGGGCTCGAACATGAAATTTTTGCTAATTAGAAATGTTAGTCCTTGTCACAAACTTTCCAGCACTGGGGTCAACAAGTCCTGCAGTCATGGGCATTAGAAAATACTGTATTTGGTAAGAGCCACTCCAGCAGTATGAAAATTTTGGCCATCTTCTTGTCAATGGCCCTACTAGTAGGTGTGCCCTGCAATAAACCAAATCCCTTACTCTAAATGGGTTATCAACCCTATTTTTGTTATATTTAAAATGACTCTACAGACAAGAGTGTATAAGTTTATAGAACGCAGCTCCCCAATTTTTATGAATACCATTAGGATCCTCGGGGAGTAATTGATTCAAATATCTCAAATTTTGAAAGAGGGTGATTAGGTTCATAAGTGAAAATGTGGTAGATTTATGTGACTCATATTGTGCATAGTTGAAATCTATTTGTAGCCACTTTAGATTTTTGTCCCAACTAGTCTGTTCCTTAGCATGAAATGCAATGCATGCAGAACAGAAGTTACAATTAAATCTTTCCGCATGCGAAGGAGGTGTATTGTAATGAGAAGAAGTAATATGGTGTATGCCATAAGAAAAAGAGAGGTTTTTAAACATCCTAGAGGTGAACTGAGAGCCATTATCAGTAACAAGATTCAAGAGTGTACCAAAATTTTGGAAGATATGCGATTCCATAGCTTTTATGGTAGAAATAGATTCTGCTTTCGTGAGTGGAATTAACCAAACAAGCTTTCAAAATGCATCAATGCAAACTGACATGTTGTGGCCAGATTTACTTCTGGGCAATGCACCCACAAAGTCAACAAATAATTTTTGCATATGTTTCTCTGCAATTTCAGAAGCAAGTACACTCAAATCAGTATTTTGTGCTGGTTTGTTTGGAGCTCATAAAGAACATAGCTTGACTCTCGCTGTAATTTCACTGTTCATACCTTTTCAAATAAATTTTCTCCTGATAACTCCAATAGTTTTATAAATGTCCAAATGACCACCAATCTGTGAGGAATGGTAGTACTCAAGGGAATTCAGACAAAACATTACAAGCAAAATGATCATCAGTGGGTGTGCCATCAAACATACATGAAAGAGCATCTGCAAGAACATTTTGCGTACCTTTTATGTGTTGTTCTTTAAACTTTAGATAAGAAATACACATTACTCCACGGCCAATCTTGCCCAACTGTCGGGGAAGTGCCAGACACCAGGCCTAATTGTCAGTTTCTAAGAGAAATTCAGAATGTTCTAAATAATGCCTAAATTTATCAGTGCCATAAACTACTGCCAAACATTCAAGTTCAAAAACAGTATATTTTATCTCTTGTAGGGTAAGAGAGAGTGAAGCAAAAGTGATGGGTTGGTGAACACCATCGTCTTCCTGAGTTAAGACTGCCCCACAAACAAACTGGAGGCATCAGTTTGCAAAATAAATCTTTTAATAGAAAAATCTGGTATGTGCAAAACAGGAGTGTTAATATAGTAATTTTTCAGAGTCTCGAAAGCCTTCTGTGGATTTTTACCCTACTCAAACTTTACTGATATTTTGCACAGTCTGTTCTGTGGTGCAGCCTTTCCAACTAATTTTGGAATAAATTTCCCAAAAAATTGTATTATACCAACAAAACTGGTAATGCCCTTGACATCACCAGAAGGGGAGACATTTCTAATGGGTTTAGTTTGTTCAGGATCAAGAGAGATTTGCCTTAGAAGAAATTTTATGGCCTAAAAATGAAATCATCTGTACGGCAAAGTTAACTTTCTTTGGATTGACTGTCAACCCAGCCTTCTTCAGACAAGAAAAAACAAACTGAAGATGATGTATGTATTGCTCAAAAATGTCTCAATCATCTTCCCTAGTACAGCGAGGGACCAAATGATTGTGGAGGTCAACAGTTTTTTCTGCAGCTATCCTTAAGTGTCAAAATAATAATAATAAAACCTCTAGGGGTGTAGCTAATTACTTGTAGAAAGAAAAGATTAAGAGAGTGGTTCATGGCTCAATTTATTTAATACAAATCAAAGAAATAGTAACAATAATGATTCAGTTTGTTTACAATTAAGAAAACATTTCTTCACAACATAATTAATTATTGATTATAAAAATTATGATTAGAGGAACGATAGTCACGGCCGAAGATCCAACAAAAATAAACTCAATATAGAAATGAATCGACAAGCTGCCTCGCAGTACCCAAAAACTAGCAAGCAGTTCCCATTCAACAAAATCCAGAGTCCGAACATAATTATTAAGTTTACAGTACATGACTGAACTTGAAAGAACACTAATTATAACTACTGGTTGTCAGTCGCGGCTTGTGGGTTTCAGCACTGGTAGCGCTGCACAGTAATACCTACTGATGAATATTTTTGCGAGGGAGGGGGAGGGGAGTGAGCTAATAAAAACTACATAAAAAATTAAAAAAATTTAGTGTAAAAAAAATGTTATACAATTTTCTAGGGTTGTGCGAAAGTGATTTTTGTTTCACAAAACAAAAAACGAAAGATATGTTGGATTTCATGAAACTGAAACGAAAATCTGAAAATTTCACCTGGTTTTTCATTAACATATATTGTCAACTAAATACTTGTACATAATGAACTGAATTCTGTTAAAATTGTGAAATAAAACTTGCCTAGTGGCCATGCAGTATAGCAATATGCTCCTAAATATTTCCTTAAAGAACATTAAAAAAAAATAGACATGAGTGGATTGCATAAGGAAGGAATGCATGTNCATGAGTGGATTGCATAAGGAAGGAATGCATGTTTTAATACCTATGGGCGTGAACCTGCCTTACAAAATTAACTTATTTCATATCCTCTATTTCCAGGGCCGATTACAAAGTGCTACACTCGCTCTGGCTTTTCCCAGCCAGCCAAACGGACATAAACATGTCCGCATAATCCCATGCTATAAAAATTTGTTAAAAGCCACATAATTAAATATATTTAACTTCGACTAATAACAGACGTCGTCGGCATCGCACCAGNGTTTTAATACCTATGGGCGTGAACCTGCCTTACAAAATTAACTTATTTCATATCCTCTATTTCCAGGGCCGATTACAGTGCTACACTCGCTCTGGCTTTTCCCAGCCAGCCAAACGGACATAAACATGTCCGCATAATCCCATGCTATAAAAATTTGTTAAAAGCCACATAATTAAATATATTTAACTTCGACTAATAACAGACGTCGTCGGCATCGCACCAGCAACTGCAATGCACGAACTAGTGGTGTAACTAATATAATCATAATAGTTACAGGTAACCTAATATAGACTATGTTAATTCATAATATGTTATTCGAATCCACTGTATTATAATAAAATATAATAGTAAAATAATAGGCTCAATCATATCAAATAAGTATTAGTTTCGTAATCGCAACGCACCATACGGAGTGGCAACGCCGCGCGCACGGCGGCGCGGCGTTGCCACTTCGTCTCAGGTTCTGGCCGTCTCGCGTCGTCGTCGGTCGTTCGTTCGCGTCTGCCGGCGAATGAGTGAGTGAGGTGGCTTTTATGTAGAGATGTTATACTAGTGTTATTTCTTAGTAATCATATTATTGAATATAACACTTTGCTGATAATATATCATAACTATTATTTCATAATAGGCAAATAATAGAGCAATATTAGTAATAGTACTCAATTAAACGAATATTTAATCACACGAACAATCGCCCTAAACTATTAAAAATAACACCTTACGTGAAACGGTGATTAAATTTCCCTTCATACTTTAACAGGCTCAGGACTGTCAACGATTAATACAGTGGCGTATTAAAAAAGTTAATCACATTATGTACATTTGATTATTGAATTCTATTTACCCAAAATTAACATACACGAGTACACAATATTACCTACTTAACTATCCACAATTCACTAGGTAGCTATTATATTATGTTTTCGACTCGTTGAACCCACCGCTCTGTTACGCACTTCGAATCTAAGCGAAATAAAAATCCGTAATAGCTAATTTGTGTTTGTTTACAAAGTAAAAGTACCTAGGTATTTATATTTGGCGCTAAATTTTGCAGCGAAATAGTTTGTTTTCACTGCTCGCTTTCTTCCTACCTGTGTACACAGCGGTCATACAAAGCGCGACGTGCATGCTTAATAATGCGCAATGCACAATGCGCTTCGCCATCTCGTACTGAGCTACCCAGGTTCCTGACATGCACGACAACGGCGCTTTCGCACCGGCCAGTTGGTCCGCGGGCTGGTATTCGAGTATTCTCAGCCACCTGGGGATNTTGTTTTCACTGCTCGCTTTCTTCCTACCTGTGTACACAGCGGTCATACAAAGCGCGACGTGCATGCTTAATAATGCACAATGCGCTTCGCCATCTCGTACTGAGCTACCCAGGTTCCTGACATGCACGACAACGGCGCTTTCGCACCGGCCAGTTGGTCCGCGGGCTGGTATTCGAGTATTCTCAGCCACCTGGGGACGCGACGAGTAGCGCAGTAGTCGCCGCACCCAAGCTGCCATAGTCCCGCCGCACTCGTAGAAACCCTCGCCTTCGCTGGTCCTAAGGGGCGGGCAGATCCCGGAGAGAGCAGCCACGAGCACGATGTTCATCCCACAGCAACTCGGCTCGTGTGGCACACACTTTTTTTTTTCTAACCTGCTCTAAAACAAAGTGTTATGTTAGTCCGCGGTAGGTACGGGGGATTATTGCGTCTCAGGGCTAAGACCCATATGCCTACAAGGGAAGGAAATCATGCAAGCAGATTTGCATCGCGGCAGTAAGGGATTGGGCTGCCATGGCCAGATTTTAGCCTTGAAAACCTCCCTAAGTGTACTTATAGCTAAACTACCATGCTAAGAAGAGAGAGGGAAAAACTGACATAGTCACCATAATAGCCCTTTCGACAGGAAAGAATTAAAAAATTGTTGCGTGCATTATCAGAAAATGCTACAGGAGACAGATGGGTGGAAACCATGAGAGGGGGGCTGGTAATCTTTCATTTGTGTGGCGCTCGTTTAACCAGAGTAATGCTTGCACATCACTTTTGGAGGAGGGGGGAGTGGCACTATGGGGCCTCTTTCCCCCGAATCCCCAGTGGATCATGAAAACTTAAAGTAAAATAGAATTAGTTGTCAGTGAGTGCCAGCAGAGCCAAAGCAAACCGACTTTTGCTAATCAATGACGAGATGGTAATTTGCCTGAAAGGAAAAGGGAGTTAATATTAACCTTAATAACCTATTACCAAAACTAAGTCCACAAGGACGATTTTTTTTTACCATACCTTAAAAACTTAATTACCCCAGAGGTGTCCCTTTAGAACTCCTCGTGTAAGTCTAAAGCTGTATGTCAACAAGACCTACAGCTTGCTAAATTAATTATATTGTAGATTAATATATATCCTAAAAATCTGCGCAAATGCTAACACAATTGGCCTGGCAGTGTGTTACATGCAGGGCTAAGGGGGCCTGTAGGCTAGTGGCACGCAAACACAGTCGCATGGCGTTTTATAATCCGCATGGCATGGCCCATCAATTAGCAGCGTATGTGTGTGCCTCTCATCTCGACACTAGACACTTGACACATATTTTTTTCGGGCACAAAACATTTCCTGTTCCTTTCAGTATAGGAAAGATATTATCGAGGCTAGTTCTAAAGTGCAGCTTTTATTCGGTAAACATTATGTAAATAACCAACTATGACATGGTTAGGCTACAATCAACAAAAATCATCACCTAAGCCTTGCTACAAAGTTAATAAATTATATGAAAACTAATTAATCAATTAATTATGAATTACATAACGATGTACAAGACCCGATAAAGGAAGAGGGAAAAAACCGAAACATTTCTAACACATTAACCAAAACAAATCAAACCAAATATTAAAGTGTAATAGTAGCTTACCAACCCTACCTAAAAAAATCAAGTGGAAGATCACTACAATCACACCACTGTGTAGATGCGTAAGAGTTGAGTGCCGAGCCATCAGCTACTGTAGATTAGCCAATCACCAACCTATAAACAGTGTTTTTCACAGCTGACAAACACAGCAAATCACTCCAAAGCATCTACCCAGCACATCCACCAAAATAAATTATCACTTGTCATGGTAGAGTGGAGGACCAAATGATTGTGGAAGTCAACAGTTCTTTCTACAGCTATCCTTAAATGTCAAAATAATAAAATAAAAAAATTTAAAATGGGGTAACTAATTACTTGTAGAAAGAAATTATGAAGTGTTTTGTTCATGGCCTAATTTAATACACATCAAAGAAATAGTAACAAAAATGATTCAGTTTGTTTACAATTCGGAAAACTTGTCTGTATAACATTGTCGTCGTTCTTCCTCTGGTGATCAGTCTCCTAACCTGACACCCGGACATCAAATGGAAAACAGCTGCCCGGCATGCACTTGTGCCTGCGAGTCGCTGGTTATTCTTCTTGGGATGGAGGCCATATCTGCCCACAGCGAGGAGCATTGAAATGTATTTAAAACTATGTGATGGAGATCACATGTGCAGTGTGAGCATGATTACCCCACTATTGTTTTTAAATACATTTTAATTTACCAGCAATGCTTCCTCCTGGTGCGGGTATGGCCATTTCCACTCTAAGATTTGAATGGAGAGTCTGTGTTGCGAGTGGTGTGTGCTCCGGGTGCTTCTATTGTTCCTCCATAAGCATGATTTTTCTGTTTCATTTTACAGCAGACTGCCAAGGAGTACATTTTTATGTTTTAGTCAGGTTCTGGACACGTCGCATGAATGGGCATGAGTTTACTTTTCCAGTGCAAGGGCATGCCGACTGAACTTTGTGAGGTTGAGCAGTAAAAACTGCAAAGCAACCCAGCTTGAATTATCCGTATTTATACCCCGCAAATTAAATTGTGTGTTAAATGTTATAGAATGGGGTTTGCTGTCCTTTGTGTTTGTTTGCAGGGAATTACAGTCGCTAGCCTGTCGCTTAGTGTGTATTTAATTTGCTAATTAATGTAACCTAATTTTTTTCGCTCACTCAAAATTGCAGGTAGGTTTTATTTTAATACTATTTGTACTACCTTTTCAGGGCTGTATATTTATTTGCTATTTTATCTGCGAGTGTTCTGCATGTAATTCAAGAGTTATTGTATTCTTGCGTTTTTGCGTTAAGTTTCCGTTGAGCCGTCGTTTCCGGTCGAGGTTACCGGAGACAATGGCCCCATTAACTTGGTCAGTTCTTCTTGGACCGCACGAGAGAGTGGCCGCATTACATGGGGGACTTTCATCTTTATACTTCAACTTGGTTGATAATTTCTGTAACTCTTTTAATCTGGAACCATTTTCCTTTTTGTCTCCCGTGAT
>NQII01000534.1:238488-261933 GCA_002778355.1 Clitarchus hookeri | reverse complement strand
GCGCGCACGCAGTTAATTATTACTATGTTGATTTTCTTTATATTTGACAAGATCTTATTCCAGGCTATGCTCTCGTATGGAACCATGTGCTTGTAAGTTCTGTTTCATATCAATAAACATACATCGTTTTTCTATATGTAGTGTTCTATTTTTCATTGTAATTGAGTGCCTCAGTAATACTTGTGTTAGTCAGGCATCGCTATTTAGGGTGTATGCTCCGATACCTGGTAACCAGAGTAGCTAGCTAGTACCGAACCTTCAGTTCACGAACATTCCAACTACGGTATGCAATGATAACCGCTCCGGGAATAGATTTAAAATCACCACAATACCGAATGGAGCGTGGTACTGAGATCAACGAGTCACCTGCCCTGTCCCAGCCAGGGCATTATAATTGGTTTAGTCGGGTGGTCCCCTTCATTACCATAATTATCCTTCATCACATCGTAGCCGCAGCCTGAGACCCCCGGCGGTGATATATGTCGCCTTACCCCATATAGCACAGAGACATCCAAAGAATATCTGATGGATGTCACTATGTGACATTCAAGATATCCAAGATTACTATCCATATTTCTGCCCAATATCCATAAAGGGATACAGATATTTTGGATCCTACATACATTTTTAGATGTAGCCACTTACCTTAAGTGATGGTCATTGGCAATTGTGTAATATCTAATGGATAGCCAGTTAGTGGTACAAACTGGTATCTACTACTTGATATCCAAAGGATATGCATTAGAGATACACATTATGACTTTCAGATATTTTATATATAATAAGGATATCTGGTGGGTATCCTGTGCTATATGGGACATGGGGCTTAATTTACAGGGATTAGCTACTGGGACTATCGTGTCATCACCAGGGCATATTCGCCATTGGGAACGCCGAAAGTCACCACATGGGTAACTCGCCATCTTCCCCACTCAGCACTGGAAATAGCTCGCTGTGCGGCCATCTTGCCAGCCGCATTCCAGCCAGTGTTAATGGGACTATCGACCACCACCTGTAATGTGCCATGTTCCCCCTGGACAATGCTGCCTACATGTGGTGGTAAGTGTGAGTGGTGCATGATATGACGAGGGGCGGACCTGTTAACTTGAGACATATTTTGGAACCTAATATGCACGTGCAGAAATCTGATGGTGAGTAAAAAATCACATGTGAAAACCGAAGGACTTTGGAATCACAACATGCAGAACAGTGTAATTTGCGACTCTGTAAATTGTGAACAGTTAGGGTCGGAGATTTTTACGTGTGTCACAAGCCATATGCTACCTCATCGTTGCTGTGTACATGCACGAGAACTTACAATTTTTGGTAATTGTGTGTTTACGTGCAATGCATGTGTGGACAACCATGGCGGGTCTTACAACAGGGCTGAGATCGGTTCAAAATCCAAACCATGTGATACCGTGTGGACCAGCCATGCTGGATAATCCGCGCATCCATGTCGGGAAGCAGTGCACTCCGAGGACTAAATCCCATGGATGTACACTGTCGACTGGACAGTAACGCAAGTGAAACAGATTCCGGGCGAGGTCGGTGTGAATTGTCAAGAAAAGCTTCACATTTCAAGGCAACCACCATGCTCAGTGCCATTGCCGGAGTTTGCAGGTGCAAATGTAGAGAATGTCGACCTATTCCTCGCACAGTGTGAAGATCGGCTGAGTAGGTATGATGCATCGAGTGAAGAGTGGACAGAGTGTGCGGGAGCGCAATTGCGTGGTCAAGCTCGCGAGTTGTGACCACTGTGGAATCGACTGGACTCTAGTTGGGGTGAGTTCACGCACAGTCTACAGGACTATTTCCCCACCGCTGAAGCGTGGGCTGACTACCACACCCAATTCTATGGTGAGAAACAGCATGATGGTGAACCCGTGGAGCACTTCGTCGTTAAATAGGTGCACTTATTCAGGCACATCCATCCAGAGCAACCACTGCAGGCAGCATTACCCGACGTTGTCCGACACCTGAACAATATCCTGCAGCCCTTTTCATCCCATCTCGAGGTTAATCCATCGAGAGTTATGTGCTTCGAGCTGTAGTCGCCGAACGAGGGCTGAAACATCTGTTCAGGAACAGGACTGTCCATTCCGAAGAACACCAATGCCACACATGTACGGGGTGACCCACCACAGGACACACCACCTCATCATGATTAACAACCACCTCTACCAGCCCGGCGGGCAATCCAGGTCGCGCCTGCAACCAGTGTCGATGGCAACGGACCAGAGGGATGCCGATGTGACATTCGACAACCACAATGTCACACCTGTCCTGTACCGACCTACCACTGGCACAAGGACTGTCCTGTATGGAACCAGCCATCGGAAACCCGGAATTAGGGGGAGATTTCTACCAGATGTCGGCTTCCCCTTGGTCTCTGCGAATCTACCGGATGTGACATGCCAACACATTAGTGTCAATACTGCTACTGCCGACCCGAATCAGCTGCTCTACATCCCTGTAGAGGTGAAGGACTGGCCTACTGCTGCCCTCGTCGACACAAGCTACACCCTCGTGTAACCGACGCTCGTCATCCCGAATGGCCTTCATCCAGACCCTGGTACCCTCCAACTTGCCACCTTCGATGGTGCCTGAGCTACATTGGGTTCTTCCAGCATCAACATCTGGCTGTGTGACCAAACTTCCAGCACCGAGGCGATCGTGGTCGATGACCTGCATGAGGAGGAGATTCTTGGCCAGCCCTGGCTGAGGGAGCAGGAGTCTGTTATTGTATTTGCCACCTGCTGTGTACACCTAGGCATGGACGAGTGCAGGATGGTGTACGCCGTGGGAGCAGCCAATCCCGAGGTGAGTCAAACAGTGTGCCTTGAAGTTCTTCCGATTGGTATACCCCCTGAGTAGTGATGCAGTGCAGCGCGTGCTAGATGAGAGGTGGTATATGTTTCGGTTTTCTGATTTGCTTCACGCAACCACTGCTGCCAAGCACTCAATTCCGCCAGCGAATAGTGAGCCTGCGCACACGGGACCGCGAGGTTACAGTTTTGCAGAGCAAAGAGTGATTCGCGAGCAGATTGAGGAAATGCTAAAGGAAGGAGTCACTGAGCCATCTGATAGTCGATACAACTCTCATATTGTACTTGTTCCAAAAAAAAGACAGCAGCACGAGATTTTGTGTTGACTTTCACCCACTGAACGTCATTACTGAGAGTGCGCCACCACCACAAATCAGTGTTGAGGAAGCCCTAGCTAGCTTGCATGATGCAAAAGTGTTCACCAAGCTCTATTTGAAAGCAAGTTTTTGGCAGGTTCCAATTCGCCCAGGTGACCGAGAAAATACTGCATTCACAACAACTGATGGCTGTTCCGCGCAATATCCTAAGGGCTGAAGTGTGCACCATCTATGTTTCAACTCATGATGTGCAATGTACTAACAGGTTACATAGGCATATTTATGACAGTGTACCTAGATGATATCATCATCTAGTCGCGATCATGGGATGAACATGTCATTCACCTGAGACTTTTGCTGGAAAGAGTAGATACGAATCAGCTAATGGTGTTGCTGACAAAATGTCACATTGGGAAGGCATAAGCTGATTTTCTGGGCCATATTGTGTGCGCTGATGGTAACAATGCCCACCCTGCTCATTTGAAAAAAATGTTGGAAACAGCACAGTCTGCCACTCGTAAACTGCAAGCAATTCACTTTGCGGACAGACAATAAGTGTTTAACGTGGTTGGACAGTATGCAGGGACAGAGAGGAAAACTCGTCTGTTTGATATTTTTGTTACAATCTTTTGACTTTACCATTGAACACATGCCCGGCAAGTACAATGAACTACCCGACTTGCTCTCAAGGAATCCTGACGATTCAGTATTGTTACAGTATGACAGTGAGCTCGATGTTATGTTCCCACCTGAGTCCATGTACTTCTCAGCTGAGACGGTAAACAGTGCTATGCCCACCTACAATTCTCTTCCTACATTCAACACTTATGTCACCACGTGCGCTCTGCAACCGGACTATGCCCCTAACACTTCGACTGAGGTCGAACATGCGGTACGTCAATCACAAGCATTGTCGCCAATGTCTACCACCTTCCCGAGTAGTGTGCAGCCACACATAAGGAAAATGTCAGGGGAAGTGGATGAAGTCGTGTAAGAGAACCGAACGGGTTCGAACGAATAGTGTGTTTATGTACCACCTGAAGCCCGCGAACTCGTGTTCCGGTATGCACACAACCATCCCTTGGCTGGGCATCCAGGGATGGACCAAACTGTAGGCGAAATGTCACATTATTTTCAGTGGCATGGACTTGCAGTTCATGCACGAAAATATATACGTGTGTGCCATTATTGTCAAGCCGAAAAGCAAGGCGAGGTGACAATAACCAACAACAGATTTTGCAGCTACCCACAGAACCATTCAGGGACATTGCATCGTACTTAATGGGTCTGTACCCATGTTCTGCATGTCACAAGAGATTCATGCTTGTTGTAACTAACTTGTTTAGCCGCTGGATAGAAGCATATGCATTAAGTAACGCTCGAGCATCGACCATCTGTACTAGCCTCGAGACAGTTTTTTCCCTTGCTACCCAGAGACGATCCTATCTGATAATGACAGGCAGTTTGCGGGACCTAGGTGGAAGCAGTGGTGCCAATGTTTACGCCTGATGTCATGTACCACACTAGTATACCATCCCAGTGCGAATCCGGCTGAACGCCGTAATGTGGAACCAAAACCCCAAATACATCTGCACATCGGGGAAGATCAAACGAGATGGAAAGCACACTTGGCGGAGGCACTGTTTTGTCTATGTTGCAGTGTAAATGCTGCTATAGGCGAATCACCAGCTACCTTGATGCAGGGGAGGGAGCTTCCCCGCCCAAGCGAACCGCATCGCCTGGACGATGTCATAGTACCAGCCAGCCCAGCCCAGTGACGAGACCAATCCCAGTGACAGGAGGCTGTACGATGGCATCAGGAGCAATATGTCAATGGCATCACACCAGCCACGACCAGACCACCCACCGAGCAGGAACCAGGGGTGACGGTCTATAATTGGAAGCACCCCATCTGCCGGCTCCAAGAATTTATGTGCCAGCCTAGCTCCCCTCTGGGTTGGGCACTGCACAATTAAACAATGCATAGGGCAGACCAGATACATTGTGCGAGGCATGGACGACCACAACTCGAAGGTACACCGAGATGACCTGAGGCAGGTCGTCCTGAGTTCGTGGGTTGTCGCCGACGTTGAGATGTCGGAGCCACCGACCCCATAGGTGAACGACCCAGGAGCACCCCAAGAAACTACTCTGGAGATAGACCTGGACCGGGTGTCAACACTGGCTCTTCCTGCCGATGACATGTCGTGAGTCATCCACAGTCCAGGGGCTTGTCGAGGAACCTGAATAGGAGCAGCCTGCCGAGTCAGATTCGCTGACCAGGGGTTACGGAGGTCTCACTCACCGATGCCGACTTCCAGGTTTTCATCGAGGAACTGCCCGACGAGACCTCTGCCTAAAACGACTTGCTATTCACCCCGAGATGCTAAAGATGCCGAGCTCAACGCCACCGCTTGTGGGACGCATCCCAACCTTCCCTGCTCTTGGGAACATCCAAAGACAACCCAGACGAGAAGCAGCCCAGACGAGAAGCAGCCCAGACGACCCCGGCGCACCAGGCGAGTCCTATGCGCTTCTCACCATCGGGAGACCAGCAGCAGACCCAAGACCTGCCACCACCACAGCCAGTCAATGCCAGGATGAGCCACATTACCAGCTGTTGGAGCAACCGCAGACCCGACCCCGAGGCTGCTGCCCACTATACCATCGCCGAACAATGCCCAAGCCAGGACATCGTAGACGATGGCGTCTGCAGTGAGGTTCGGGCTATCCAAAGAGGGTCGTATGTCGTCGTTCCTCCTCTGGCCATCAGAGCCCTAACATGACATGTGGACGTCAAATATAAAACAGCCGCCCGGCATGCACTCGTGACCACAAGTCGCTGGCTATCCGTCATGGTACGGAGGTCATTGCAACCCTCGGCGAGGAGTGCTAAACAAAGTATTTAAAACTTTGTGACAGAGCTCACATGTGCAGTGTGTGCGTGGTTTCCCCTTGTGGTTCTTAAATGGTAATGGATTTATCGGGCAATGCTTACTCCTGGTGCAGGTATAGCCTTTTACACTCTAAGCCATGAATGGCTAATATTAGTTGCGAGTGATGTGTGCTCCAGGTGCTTCTGTTGTTCCTTTGTAAGTGTAGTTTATCTGTGCCCTTTTACAGCAGACTGCCAAGGAGCAGATTTTTTAAAGTTTTAGTCAGGTTCTGGACACACCGCACGAATGGGCGCGAGTTTAGTTTTCCAGTGCAAGGGCAGACCGACTGAACTTTGTGAGGTTGAGCAGTAACAACTGCAAAGCAACCCAGCTTGAATTATCCGTGTTTATACCCTACAAATTAAATTGTGTGTTAAATGTTATAAAATGGAGTTTGCTGTGCTTTGTGTTTGTTTGCAGGGAATTACAGTCGCTAGCCTGTCACTTAGTGTGTACTAAATTTGCTAATTAATTTAACGTAATTTTTCCGCACACTCATAATTGCAGGTAGGTTTTATTTTAATACTATTTTTACTATATTTTCAGGGCTGTATATTCATTTGATATTTCTTCTGCGAGTGTTTTGCATGTAATTCAAGAGTATTTTATTCTTGTGTTTTACTGTTAAGTTTCCATTGCAGCCTTCGTTTCTAATCGAGGTGACGAAAGACGACAGGCCCGTTGACTCGGTCAGTTCTTCTTGGACTGCACGAGGCAGTGGTCGCATCACACATGAGACCATCTTTGTACTTCAACTGATTGATCATTTCTGTAACTGTTTTAATCCAGAACTATTTTCCTTTTTGTCTCCCTTTGTCCACTATGTCTCTCTCGCCCCCGCAGCAACTTGTTTGGCAGCGGAGAGTTTAAACTTAAAACTTTCGGTCTGCGGCCATTAACTGCATGAATTGACTAGTGTACCGACCGCCTGGTCGGCCACAGCAACTTTGTTTATACTCACGTTTTCAATGCGCAAGTGTTAATGTCTGTTTCATGTTTATATTTAATTTAATTTTAGCAAGTTCTTGTTGTGGGCTATGCCTACATATGTAACCACGTGCTCGTAATTTCTGTTTCATATCAATAAATATCCATCGCTATTCTACATGTTGTGTTCTATTTTTCATTGTAATTGAGTGCCTCAGTAATTCTTACATTATTCAGGCATCATCATTTTCCCTGGCGTGAGGTTTTTTAGGGCGTATGCTCCGAGACATGGTAACCATGTAGTAGTTAGCTAGTCCCTCACCTTAAGTTCACGTACTTTCCAACTACAGTATTCAACAATAACCGCCTCCGGGGATATGTTCAAAATAACCACACTGCCGAATGGTGCACGCTCTGAGATCAGCGAGTCTACTTCACCTTTCCAGCCAGGGCTTTATCATTTGTTTAGCCTGGTGGCATGCTTCACCACCATAATCGTCCTCCATCGCATCGTAGCCACAGCCTGAAACCCCTGGCAGCGATAACATAATTAATTATGAATACCAAAATGATAAAATGAGGGATGATAGTCAAGACCGAGAATTCAAAAAAAATTATCTCAAAATAGTATTATTCGAAAAGCTGCCTCGCAGAACCTCAAATGGTTTAACCATAAATACTTGGAACAATTGCCAAGAGATTCATTTAAGACTATCAAACAGTATCAATTTAACAAAACCAGGAGTTCGAACATTATTTAGGTAGAGGCAGTACATGAACAACTAAGAGACACGACTGAACTTGAAAGAACAATAATTTTAACTACTTGTTGTGCTGGCCCTAGAACATCTACCAATTAAATCTACCAACATACCAAAAAAGTATAAGCAACTTATCTACATGGTAATATACATATTTCCGCCGTCTGCCTTAGGCCTTGTCCTCTCGCCACCATATTTTCATTTAAAGTGCTGAAATTCAAGAGATAAAGAGCAAAAGTGCCCAAGATCGCCCAAAGTTAAGTATTCATAAGCTCTCATAAACATGTCACAATAATATAAAGAGCTTTCGCAATATTTTTCCTGGTTATCCTACTGCTGATCGTTCGCAGAAAGAGCCAAAACAAATATCAAACAACACACACAGGATTGGAGTTTGAAAGAAAACTCGCTCAACATCCTGCTTCAAGCGCACATATACAAATGCGTCATTCAGCAAATATCACAGACCATCTGTGACATGTTATACCCACTGCAATTAGCATGAAGAGTAGAGCTGACTGCATTCGCAAGAAGAAAAACAGATCGTTTCTGAAGATAGCGGCGAGCTGTTGAACTAAAGAGTGTCAAAATATCCTGACAAAAAGAACCTGAAATTAAGGCTACACCAGCTAAGTTCAACTTAGGTTGTGCATCCGAATAAAAAAACATAAACACATTTTTAATCTCCAGAAAATTGCCATAACAACAAACTACTAAATCATCAAATTTATTATACACATACTTAAATTTGACATTATGATAAATCTTGTCCAATAAATGGGTGAATACATGTGCACCTGTGGCCAGATCAAAGGGGAAATGTGTAAATTGATACAAATTCCACAGCACACAGAAGCTAGTTATGGGTTTAGATTGTTCAGCCAAAGTTACCTGACGATATGCAGAATTAAGGTCGATGGTTGTGAATAACTTATCTCGGCTGAAACAAAGAAATGCAGAATGCACTGATGCAATTTCAATATTTTTATTGATCTTTCCATAATCAACCACTGTGTGGTGTTTCCCATTTTGTTTAGGGACTAAAAAGGTGGAACTAGCATATTGAGAAGTTGACTGCTATACCACTCCCTTATCTAATAAACCCTGTAGTTCCCTTCTTAAAATGTCCATTTTGAGTGTAGCCAAACGATACAGGTGACTTAACAAATTATATCTCCACTAACTTAATATGGAACTCCAAAATATCAGTAAGACCCAATTCAGATGTGAGCACTTTGGGAAATTGCTCACACGATTTTTTATTGCCAAACATTATTCATTGCTTAGTTGTCGGGTGCCATGGTGGCTGAGCGGTTAGCATGCTCGCCTCCCACGATGGCGATCCAGGTTAAATCCCTGGCCGGGTCACTCCCAGATTTTCGCAAGTGGAAATCGTGCTGGACGATGCTGTTGGTCGGCGGGTTTTCTCGTGTAACTTTCATTTCCCCTGCCCCTTCACTCCGGCACTGCTCCATTCTCACCTCACTTCACCCTCATCGGCTCTCAAGGCCTCGTTGTTAAGAGCTGCCCAAATCTCTTCGCTCACTTAGATGTCCAAAAGGGTTAGTAGGTGGTTTAGTTTATTTTTTCATCACTTAATTGCGAATTAATACAACATATGTGTTCTTCTTCAACAATTGTAATGTTTTTGGCTCAAATAAAAATAAAAATTATTTAGCCAAAATGTTAAAAATTATGCACATACGGGCCATGAAATCAGCACCAAGACTTATATCAGAAATAATTTTCCCAGCAACCACACATTTGTATATTTATGTAAAATTTAATATTCTAATTTTAATGTTAACAGAACATGTAATGGGTAAGGCATCACTAGAAGCAGGATAACATCTTAGATTAGTTGGTGCGACAACTGTCACAAGTCTTGACTATCGCGAAACTCTCAAAAAGTTTACCTGAAACAATGGTTCATGCAGATCAAAAATCCACCAATGCATTAACCAATATATTACCTAAAACAACCTTAACATGAATGGTAGACACAGTTCGTACCCCTATATTATTGGGAAAATTAACCAGCACTACTCCATTTGCCAAATGATTGAGAAGAGCCAAACAAATATTGAAAAATCTTGCACAATTTGATGGACTTTACCATATGAGTGCTGTACTGCCCATTGCCAGGAGGAGAACGAAGGGAAGGACAGNCGGCGCGGCTAAAACAACTCAACGTGTTTTTTTTTATTGCTAACAACTTGGCATTAATCTGATTGACCTTTCCACATTGCTTACACAGAAGACTTTTGAATTTCTGCCCAGTAAAGGACTAACAATATCACTTTCAGGAGGTTTCCGAGACTTCGGTTTCCTCTGATTGTGCTCGAGAAGATTTCCTTTCAATTTGGCTAACTTTATCTTCAGACATGGCATGTTACTGTTGCTCGATGAAGCATTAATTTTACATGCTCCAAAAAATACTTAAAATTACCACATCATGTTTGTACACATTGGGTTTTAAACCCGCCTAGGCAAGTTACGATGTTGTGATAAATTAGTGTTTCCATGGCAGTAATAAATATACTGTAATGTGTGTCGTGACCGTTGTATTTGAAATGGTGAGGCTGCATCGTGGTCATTATGCTGGCCCGGTGTGTGTGTGATTGCAAATATTGGATGTGCGAAATATATACATTTTAACCATAAACTGTTATGACGAATTTTATTAATTTAAAGTCACATCTGTTTATTTATCACAACTTTGTAACATAGCCCTAGGTGTTTGAAACACAGTTTTGTAATGTGCTTATATTTCTGTGATTTGAATGTTTTCCCAAATTCCAACAAATTACTAAGACTAGCCAGAAATTTTTTAATAAATACTTACATAAACCTAGTAAATAATATGAGTGGAATAAAAGTTATGGTAGGCCTATTTGTGTGCATGTTCACCACTATATTTTAAATTTATAACTGCTAGGTACAAAAAAAAGCGACGCCAGTTGCGTATTTGAATTTACAGTCTTCTTCGTTGGACTGGTTGCTCCTTAATTTTAATATTTATTCCAACTAAGGCTGTCCTTTTAACGAAATAACACAACACACATAAATAGCAAGAAGTTAAATACCACAGTTCTTTCCCCACTGTTATTACAGGGTTAAAAAGCAGTCGTGGCAAAATATCAACATTTATAATGTTCTGTATCGTGTATAACATATATGTTAACAATGTGAAATAACAACCGTAAGAACTATTGTCAATACAGGCATTGTTAATAAGTCATAGAGCTGACCTAATTAAAAATAATTTTATTTAATGGTTTTTGAAATATGACAGAATACTTTTAACAGCTGTAAACAGTAAACAAAGCATTTGACAGTTAAAATGTAGAAGTCACTTGGCAGTGTTTATGTTTATGTGTAGTGGAAGGATACATAATCAATAACGTAAATTATAAGTCTAGAAGGGCTTCATAAAAGTGTAAAGTAACCATGAATAGACTATACAACACCTAGAATATGCAAATTGCCAATAGTACCAATTATTTTTTTATATATACATATTTCATCACCAAACTCATGTCAAGGCCATGTGGCATGGGGGTTTTTGGGTTGATAGTGGGTTATTTTCTCTTGGTTGATTCTAGTAGCTCGATGTAAGATGAGTCATTTAGTGGTTTCAGCTTGTCAAAAGTTAAGCGCCTACAGCTCCATATCAACAACACCCACCACAATTCATGTTCTTCGTATGTTTCTTCCACTTTGTATATTTTATCCTAGACACAATTTTACGACCTTTTTTTTATTTCACCAGTCTCATACACTGGTACATTCGCAGTCTTGAAAGTTCTTTTGTTTGTACCTTTGTTTGAAGGATTCGGTTTCATGTAATCACGCTCGTGCCACATATTGAATTTAATTGGGCCCTGATCTCGTACTTTTTTGGTGAGCTGTCTGATGACTTTTCTTCATGTCAGCCAAAAATGAACAAACATCTTTTGACGAACTACTTTTGTTTAGTGTTACATACGTATTTAAATTGCGCCAGATAGCAGTTCCTCCCTCCATTAAACAATAGGTATTAACCTTCCCAAACCCTGTCACAATTCTTGGGCATGGCTAACGCACACATGATGGAATATCTTTCCGAGTTATTAGCTGAAATGAAGATAGAAACGGTACACTATGCATTTTGACATCAGAAGGATCAGTAGACTAACATGTTTACATGTGCCTCTGCAGATTATCGTTTCTAGCAAATGTCTTCCTTTAATTTCTGCACTTATATGTCATCCGATCCTTATTCATCGCACAGCCATTCTTATCATGTCTTCAGGCATCGTGATTGGCCACTGATGGTTTATTGCAGAAGCGACATGTGTGTCGCTGTATTGCCTTTGCAGATTCCGCTGATGGTGGAGCGAATGTCATCACCAACGATGTAAGCAGCCCAACTGGAGCCAGCGATGGTGCTACCAAAGACGAAGTCGGGATGCTGGCCGCAGATACACCATCAAACAGACGCTTCGTCTTGATATGTGCGGGCAAATAAAAAAATTACAAAATAAATAGGTTAAAGAAAAATAGTGCGTGGGAGCAACACAATAAGTTAACCTCACACACTTATGTTATAGGAAAGCAAATAAATGGTAAATTATAAAAATATTTCAAAATATGTTGCAGTTAGTTTTATTTAAAGCTACGAAGGCCCCATGCCCGATGGCCTATTTTCTGGTTGCGAACAGGTATTTGAAATTTTAGTAGATTTTTGCTTTGGTTAGAAAAAAAATATGTATGCATGATTACAAGCATGGTCGATAATATCTAGCAAACTGCAGTCAATGAGCAGAGCACAACCAGAATGATTGCTAAGAAGGCCTGTCACATTAAACAAAGAACTGAGGCGATACACGACTCTGCCTGCCTTATATACCTGCTGAGCCCAATATAGCACATGACTGTCAATTGCGAGCGAGCAGTGTGGTGTAAAATTACTTACTGGATTGAACGCTAAGGAGGCAGGGAAGGGAACACGATCCTTCACCTCTCGCATCAGACCAAGAACTGTGACACCAGGCGACTCTGACAGCCTCATATACCTGCTAAGCCTGGGATGTCACAAGCGAGCAATGTAACATCATCACTATTTTTTTTCTATTAGCATACTCAAGCAAGAAATTATGGAAGTTATAGAAGTTGGGCAAATATTATAAATTAAAGTATGGGTGTTGTTATGCATGACCCCGTTGAGCACAACCTGTCCCAACAATACCTGTGAAGGTGGTCACAGGCATGTTTACAAAACTGAATAACCATAACAGTGAGCCAGAATGGAATCTCTAAACTTCAATAATAAAATACAGAGAACAGAAAATGTGGGTCCAGCAAACATCATGACATTCCAAACTAAATGCAACGAACTATTAGCAAACTCCTCCTCCAGTACACAATGTGAGCCAATCAGAAATCATTACAACACACATGTGGAGGGGCGCGAAGTGTGGACTCCAACATCTCCACCATGTAAATGTCACTGGTCAGGGTACCAGCGATACGGGCTAGGCACGAGCAGGACTGTATCCAATGGCACCCCATCCCATAACTCCAGGTGCTGGGCCAGTATAATTGTGCATAACAGAGGACTTGGTTAGGCGTGCACCACAGTGACATCACACACAGATGTGACCATTATGGTGCAGCAAGCAGAAGCAGGATTCGTTGGAGAAGACATTGACATGCCATTCATCCCTCCAGGACCAACATTCCACACACCACTGCAGATGCAGGCACCTGTAGTGAGCAGACAGTGGCAGCCACAGTACTGGACATTTGGGCATGATGCCCTGATGCTGCAGATGGTGACTGACCATGTATGTGGACACAGACTGATGTATATCATGCTTGAACTTCTGAGCGCAGGTGTTTGGTGTGACTGTACAGTCCATAATCACAATGTGCACCACATTTCTGTCCTCGTGCTTGTTAGTATGACAAGCTGTTTACTTCCTGCATGTCACTCAACCTATTCCTCAGCGACCCACTGATCCCGTATCCACTTCACTTTGGTTGCATTTCTTTCAATGCGTGAATCAGTTTTGTGGTAGGATAATCCCCAATCATGATACACCAAAATTGTGCAGTCAAAGCCGGCAACTGGTTTGCATGGTTGTCAGGATCTTCGATGTGGTATGTTCACTACGTCTCTGCACATGAATGGGGGAAAAACACAATGCTACTACTTCTCGGAGGCTCCCTGACCTCAACTTACATACTGCTTATTAGTGTCGCCATTGGCGCATGTGCTACATCACTCAGCTGAAAAACTAATCATGCCATTGCCCTACCCTGCTCTACGCATTTCCCCAATGTGGGGTCGTTTAGGGATACCTTCTTGGTTTTGCAATTCTAATGGCCAGTAGTGTATATGACTTACATGCTCTTGTTCTCTATGTATCTCACTTTGTCTTACACTCTTTAATACACTTTCTCACACATATGTCATTATTGTATATTGTTACACACAGCACCTTTCCTTTCAAACATAATTAAATTATCCTATCGCCTATTGATGTGCATCACATTGTGTATTATACTATTTTTGTGCTGTGCAGTATTTTATTTGCCTCATTATCGGTCACTTCTGTTTACACCTCTCTTTACTAAGCCCAGTCACTAGCGTCCATAGTCATGTCGGCAGCTATTTCTGTACATTTTGGTTCTGGGAGCATGTAGGATTCCTTTCTTTCCTCATACATTCACCATATTGTCATATCTGTTTGTACATTTTGCTAGTCCCCTTTCCACAATTAACGAATACATACACTTTTAAAGTCATTTTTGCAATGGAAGACCATGCTATCCAAACTTCTTCCATTACATCAGTTTATTGCCACAAAACTCGGTAGTCATTAAGATTGTGCCTTTGACACTCTCAACATGATATTTTACTGTAGTGTTTCATTCTAAACTTAAAGTGATACTGATTAAGGTTATATCTTCAATCACTACTGTGGTTTTCTCATTACTTAACAGTCATTGACAATTCTGCCCCACTGCCACACATATGCATTCTTTTACACATGCAGTAGCCTTTCATACTGGCAAATTTCACACCTCCATGCAGAAATTTTTTCTTTTAAAAAACTATCCCTTACATTCACTTTTATTTACTATGTATACTGTAGGTTCTGCCCCAAATTGTTTACTTTGAATTCCCTTAAATAAAATTTCACATCTCAAAGATATAATTCAGCACATTACACAGCTTGATCCTGAACTACAGATACAAACACTATGAGGTGATTTCCTATGCAAAATGAGATAGAAAAACTTTTACAACCTATGTCCTACAGTAATTAATAAGGGAGGAAGTTGCTCTTGAAAATAAATATTTTAAATCTCTTTGATTCAACATAATTAAACGTACTTGAAATGAAAGAACAATTCAATGAATACTGTTGTCTTGAATTGAGATCAGAAATCTGGGAATAGTTGTTGCTTAATATCATCCCCATTCATTGAGAAAGTATGAGGTGCCATGTTGTTATCCAAGAAATGTGTTTAACTCTTTGGTGTTTATCGCTTTTAATGGCATCATAATAATGTTTGCTCTAACACACCAAAAAATATTGCCTTGGTGCAACTCTCAGGTGAATAGTTGTCGAGGAAACAAATCCACCCATAGCATAATTCACAATATCTGTTTTTAAAATTGGGTAACATTAGGATGTTAAAACAAGAGTCATAATAATAACTGCTTCTGAAGTAACGTATGTTCCTAATGTTTTCACTTTGTTACTGTTTTTTTTACAGCCACATAATACTTTCATATATTCTGTGGTAATTAATTTTTTGGTTCATCGCAACAACTTGTGGGGAATTATTAGCATCTACTTGCCATGCGTTGCAAGGATGTTGGCTTTAAAATCATGCTGTGCAATCGTAACCTTTTCACGTAGGTATGTTATGAATCCAACACATGGCAATTCTCTGCTTATTAAGCATATTTATTGATATTTTCATACTGGAATGTAGTAAAGCAAATTTTTTTATTTTTCCACATAAACTTTCCTCAACTTTCGAAATTTTAAAATGCTATGACAACGAAACACAACTCGAGAGAATGAACGCACATTCCGAACAATAAATAATACATGTTTGGTGTTATGAATAGTTTATAGCAAAACCTTATGTTCAAATGGCCAGAATTAGACATCGCATAAATGGCAGAACATTAGGACTCAAATAATCAAAATATTAGTAGCTCCACTCCTGTATTGTGTGTTTTTTTACGAGCATGTTATTTTTCGATTATGTACAGTATATGTCGAAACTCCCATAGACTATAATTGATTCTTGACATGTGCGAGGCCGCAAGTGCGAATACATAATATTCTGTATTTTACAGTTTCATAATTACTTCTACTTTCTTGCTACATGGTCTTGTGTTTTTTACTTATGTTGACAAATATAAAATAAAACATTGTTGTTTATGTAATGAGTGACAGTATTGTAGAACACACAAATCGAATATTTTTCGTTTGGTTTGATTCGCCAAATTGTAATATTCGTGTACTGAATTTTCAATGTAGCCTGAAGTACTTTTTTCTTTAAGTTCCTACCAATGGTTTGAAGTTGGAACAAACCTCAACTGTAATTCAAAATATTTTCATGGAAGTGTTTATTGTATGTTGAAAATTCCGAAGCTGGCATCCATTTTACATGCGGCTCTATGACTCCAACCATTTGACTGTTAACAAAAGTGGGAGGATGTATGCAAAAGTATGAAAGAAAATCCATGATATTCCCTTTAAATCCATTAATCCAGTTAATAATATAAAATCCACAAAAATTGACAAAACCCATAAAACTGGCATCTACGAGTTAGTCAATAGTCTTCCCCAATATTCTTCCCTGCCAAAAATTTACAACAGAAATTTGTTGTTGTTGGTTTCTCTTGTAATTCCTGTTGTATGTAATATGGGATTTGGCAACTTTCTATTGTTACGTGGACCACTCCTGCGTGGTCTGGCATGGCCACTGTCATCACGTCATCGGGCCACAGTCACTGCACGAGTGCGGCTTGCAGAACATGCACATCGTGTGTCCCGATGTGTGTCCGCACTGTTCACTTGGGAATGGGTCATGACCCGATACCGAGTAAGCCAAACGAGTGCCTGTGGTGTCCCTAGAAAGATCTGTGTAATTAGTATAGGATACAAGTGTTAGAATTTGTAGTAAATAGCATTAGAATTTATCGCCCACTGGCAAATGGTCGTGAAATTCGCCCTTAGGAAATTGCAAAGTAATCGCAGAATAAATGCATGCCACATGCGTGTTTAATGAGGTGTAGAGTAGCAACACTAGGGTATTTGAAGTGTTCTATATAATTTTCCTGAGTGCAATTGTGTGTGTAATCAAGCCAATTAGTGATTCGGGAAATAATTAGTCTTTCTTTCAACCTTGACTATTCCGGTTGTAGAGTGCCCCAAAACTTAACATACCTAAATTTCCCATGTGCTGTGCAAGGCACCACATAATAATGTTTTGTATTTAGATTTGTGCTTAATTAAGAACTCTTAACTCTCTACATGATTAAGAAAACTCTCTCAGAACGTTTCAGTGTTTTATGTGTATATGTTTCAAGTTTTATGTTAATGAGGTCAGCTAATTAAATTACGTCGCGGAGTGGAGCGAGCTCTCGGCAAGGATGCCACTCACCCGCGCCATCTCCAGCAGTCTGATTTCATGGGTATTCGGTGCTGCACATGCATCGCATCGCGGGGTACTTTTATATGTTTTTCTGAACACCTAACTGCATTACGTTAACATAATTTACTGGAACTTTTATTTAGTTTACGAACAGTCTTCCCCACGTTCGTAGCACCCTTCCGTCAGCTAAATTTACCGACCCCGGAGGTTTAATTATTATTGTAAATTTTCGCACCATTCTTGGCCTTTTCGCACAGTAACAGCTGCTGGTAGGCCTTGTGAGTCAGGTCCGCTTCAATTTGCATTGTATACATGTAACTGTGTACACTATTCGGCAATACAATTTACTTGAGTTAACCGAAATTTGTGAGTTCTCATTTAGTGTTTTATGCTGGGCCCTGGCCCTATCCAGGAAGTCATCGATGCCTCAAGGAGGCATCCTTCTTTTATAAGGTAAAAAGGGCAATATTAAGGCGTGCTGGGGAGCCTGAATACCCTGGCTATATATTACGTTTTCCTGTACATTTGTACAGTATGTGTCAGGGGATACAGCCATGTGATCGTTCGGCCCACGATCCTGAGAACTGTGACTTCGTGCTTACCCAGTGAGCTGGTGCCTATTCTATTCTAAATAGGAATATTGTGTAATATTCTGACTTTTCTTAACATAGTCGTGGACAATGTCCGCATTACTATTATCGACAGCTCAGGTAATGTTATTTGGGTTCTGTTGGGCTGCTGTCTTTTTTTTATTGTAACCTAATGTTTTCCATTTGTTTTTATAGTGTTATGATGGTTTCTATTACACCATAGTATGTTGGGTTTTGTTGTATACTAGTGGTTTCCATTAGTTTCTTTTTTTTCTATTGTGCTGTGGACAGTTCGATTATGTTATATTCTAGATTTTTCCATTGGTTTCTGTTGTATTTTGTTGGTTTCTATTGTGATAAATCCAGTTGGTATCTGTTGTATTCTAGTGTTTTGCATTGGTTTCTGTTTGTGTTTTTTTGTTTTCAATTGTACTGTAACCAGTCAGTTTATGCTGTATTCTGGTGTTTTACATTGGTTTCCTTTGTATTTTATTGGTGTCTATTGTGTTTGGCCAGATGGCTCATGTTGTATTCTAATGGTTTCCATTGGTTTCTGTTTTTTATGTTTTTTGTTGTTGTTTTTATTGCACCTTATTTTATTCAGAAAACCATTAGAACTACAACAGCAAATCACAAAACACAACAAAAACTATGTTAAATAATAATTAATTTTATCAGAAACAAGCAGTGAAAAATACAATGAAAACAAGTATAACCCAACAGAAAACCATACAAACATCATAAAATGCAAAAGAAATCAACTAAACATAGATGAATACAATGGGTATCACAGCAAAGGCAACAAAAATTAACAGATATGGAACCATAGAAACCAACAAAACACAATATAAATCACTTTAAACTATAATAATAAAATATATACGAATAGATTCTAACAAAATATTGCACAACACAAACTAATGGAAACCACTAAAATAAAACCTAAACTAACTGACAACAGCACAAGAGAAACCAACAAAACACAACAAATCATATTAAACTATCAGCATACAAAATAATGCAGAAACTGGCACTACAGAAACCAATGGAATCCACTAGGTTACAACAAAAAACTGCAGACACCAATAGAACACAAGAGAAACAAATGGAATTCTTTAGAATAACAGATAACAATATGCTAGAGCACAACAAACCCCTATGGAAACTACTAGAATACAACAGAAACAAACTGACTACAGCAAAAATAGAAACCAAGAAAACAACAGAATTAAGTTTAAACAATCTGAATACAATGGAACCCAAAATACTATGGCACAACAGAAACCAACAAAACACTAGCAAAACCAATACAACACAACAGAAACCAACAAAACACAACATAAACGAACAAAACAAAACATAAACCAACAAAACATAATACCACCAGCCAAACACAATATAACACAAGATAAACTAGTAAAACACGACAGAAACCAATGGAAGCCACTATAATACAACAGAAACTGACTGGCTACAGCACTGTAGAAACCTACAAAACACAACAGTAGCCAATGGAAACCACTAGAACACAACAGAAACCAACTCGCTACAGCACAATAGTAACCAATTAAACACAGCAGAAACCAATGGGGAACACTAGAATACAACATAAACCAATGGAAACCACTAGGATGCAACAAAACCAACCGACTATAGCAGAACAGAAGTCAGTGGGAGCCAAGAGAACATAACAAAACCCAACAGACTACAGATAAACAGAAACCAATGGAAACCACTAGGATGCAACAAAACCAACCGACTATAGCAGAACAGAAACCAGTGGGAGCCAAGAGAACATAACAAAAACCAACAGACTACAGATAAACAGAAACCAATCGAACACAATAGAAACCACCAGAATCTCACAGAAAAGAAATGACTACAGCACAAAAAAACAACAAAACACTTCAGGAACCAATGGTAAACACTACAATACAACAGGAGCCAAGAGGCTATGGTAGAGAGTAGTAATATTTAATTATATAAATTTAAAAATTCATACCGCACACACACACACACACACATATATATATATATATATATATATATATATATGTGTGTGTGTGTGTGTGTGTAATATGGTGGTTACTAGCAGCAGTAGCATATTCCTCTTTTAGAAGAGTAAAAGTTAATATCTATCTGGAAAAGCTCTCTTTCATTGTAATGAAAATTATTAGAACTTGAGAAGGCTTAGAATTGACTGCAATGAGCGTAGATACAAGACAAATATATTTTTCATTAGATTGTCTATAGCTTCTATACTTCAGTCATACAGCCCATCAAAATGAGAATAGTTAATTTTTGAAGTGTGTTATTAAGCTGCAGTAACTGTTCTAGGCATTTCGCTCGAAGTGATAACCTAAATTGACACATCAAAGTCTGCAGGTATAGCATTTCTTCTCTTACTGGGAAACATCATGTGTTGACATGGGTATCTCCTCCTAATATGTTGCATACTATGTTCACAGAATACGGTGGGATGACACACTATACATGCAACGAACATCATGCGTTGCAGTGGCTTCGGGCGAAATATACACTTGCCAAACAGGCACATTAAATCGACGAGCTTCGAAATAATGTATCACCATTAGCTGTGAGGACTAATGTCGCCAACAGCCCAAATGGAGAGGAAAGGAATCTCATAGAAAACTGTGTTGATGAAGAAGCAGAGATTGATAATGGTAAATATGTGTTGATGATAAAGGCAATGAAGATGGTGGTGATTTTTCCGATGCTCTCGTGCATCTCAACGAGTTCCCTACGACAAGTGGTGTGACGAAAACAGAAGTTTAAGTTCTTTGCAACAAGGCGGAGATTTCACACGCAGTAAGGAGACAACTTCAATCATCATTGAATTGGTGGATAGGGATTGTATCAATTTATATTATTAGAGGTACTACCCATGATCTGCAAGCATTGCAGGCAAGCAAACATCAAGTGTATGAAATAATTAGAACAATAATTTAATTTACATATAGTAGAGTGCGTTTAATTTCATATATATATATATATCCTCTACCAATTTCCTTCACAATAAATTATTTCAGTTGTTTATGAAATATGTTACAATGGTTCGGTTTAGGTAAAACTTCTACAAGCAAGTGTACAAAAAAGGTAATGTTTCAATCCGAAGCATTATATCTATCTAGAGTTGTTTAATGTCGACTGAATTCTTTTTTAATTTTCTTTTTGGAGGTTTCACATAAAGGTTTCTTTATCTTTTTGAAGATACGTTTTTATTTTCCTTTTTGAGGTTTCTTTTTTAGGTTTGTTGGTATCACCAGTTGGTCTTGGTGGTCGGTCTTGGGGTGATCTTGGTGGCCAGTGTTGACGGTTAGTTAGTATGGGAGGTTTATATGGCCTTTCGATTGGCCAGCTCTATGGCCAGCCTGTAAGTTTGGTCGGTCTTGTGGGTGGTCTTGGTGATTTGTGTAGAAGGTAGTTGGTGTTGATAACAGTTTGTGTGATCTGGTAGTCTTATTGGTTATAACCTATATACAGATTGTCCATAAAAAAACCTTTACAACTTCAACACTAAATAAAACAATAATGTGCAAGTTTCTGCGATGGTGTAGTTGCATGACAGTCATTGTCTCTCAAAGTTTTTATGCGAATTTTTTGAGTCGTTAACATTACATTTTAATGATGAAGGTGTGACTGACAACTGACATCAAAAATCACTGGGAATGGCTACACCTCAGGAGAAAGCGCAGTGTGTACCATGGTTTATCGAAACAAAGTCAGATATGCAGGTACACTGTAAGTTAAGGACCAAATTTGGAAGAAAACTACCATCAAGACCCACAATCTGTGAGTGGCACAGAAAATGTATGGCGACTGGAAGTGTTTTGCAGTAACAAGGCAGTGGACGACCAAGCATAAGCATGGGAGACATTGAACATGTTCGTAATGCCTTTGTCCGTAGCCCTGGGAAGTCGTCCATTCGTACTGCCACCAGGCAATTGGAGTTACCTCGTTCAACTGTACACAAGGATCTTCAAAAGAACCTGAGACCATATTCTTACAAAGTGCAGTTGTTGCAAGCACTTCAGCCAGACGATGGCCTATGCCACAAAGCTTGTGTTCTGTACACAGACGAGGCAATGTTCCACGTGTCGGGTCTATTGAACAGGCACAACATGAATATTTGTGGATCCGAGAACTCCCATGCATCCAGAGAACTTGTTCGCGATAACCCAAAATTTAACATGTGGGGAGGACTCATGTGGTGCCGAATAGTTGGGCCATTATTCTTCGCAGAAAAAAACCATCACAGTAAATGTGTATTTGGAGGCGTTTACGGAATTTGCTGTCCCACAACTGGATATAATTTAACATCGTATCATCATCAAGCAGGATGGAGCTCCCCTTCCACCAGCTGGGGATTGGTAGTTCGTGCCTACCCTGAAAAACAGTTTCCTGACAGGTGGATAAAGAGAGATGGTCCGATACTGTGCCTACCTGGCTTGCCTGACATAATGCCACTGGATTTCTTTCTTTGGGGTTATGTTAAGGATCGTGTATACTACAAAAACATCGACGACCTGAAGAGAAAGATCGTGGAGGCCATTACAACCAATGATGCAGGATGTCTTCAGCGAACATGGAAGGAAATCGAGTCGGCTGGATGTGCTGCGAGCAACAAATGGTGTACATGTCGTATTTTACTAGCATAATAACACGAAAATTCGCACAAAAACTTGTAGAGGCATTGATTATCATGCAAGAAACCCCATTCTGGTAACCACATCATTTTTTATTTTGTGTGGAATTTGTAACGGTTTTTATGAACAACCTATATATGGTTGTATGTCTGTATATTTATGATGTCGTCGTACATCCTCGGGTCTTGAGCGCGAACCTGGCGCATTCTAATCGCCGCCCGGACACATCACGGCTGGCCGCCTACCTGCTGACGCCAATCAAGCAGTCGGTGACATAACACTACATGACCCAGTGCAATGTGTGTACCATTATTAAAGTCATTTAAGAGTGTCTGTGTCCAGTGTTGTATATGTTTTCTTTTACAAGTAATTTTATTCTCGCCAGTCACAGCTGCTTGAATTCATCTATTTATCCAGTGGAGACACGAAAGTCGGGTACAGTTTTTATTGTCCGGCATTATGTGCGCATTTTCTAACTACTTAAGGTCTCAAATTGTTAATAACATTTTGTCATGGTTTATTAAACCATGACAAACCTTGTTGCGTGAGTGTATTTTACGGGAGAGGTGGTTCGTTCTTACCCAGTTGTAGGTAGGCTGACAGCGCATCACATACGCCGGAACATGCATTGCACGCAAAAACCGCCTCTGCGAATGTCACAAGTTCCGTCACCCTAGCACAGTGCCACACTTGCCCAGCCCCCGCCTTCCAATGGCACCGGGACTGCCCAGTGCGGAACGCGCACCAGCT